>JAFIRS010003691.1:0-119904 GCA_018342105.1 Gonioctena quinquepunctata | reverse complement strand
TTATTTTAAATCTATCCATACATACCAAGCATTATAATTGCATCGGTAAATTCCATTGATTTTATAACTTCCAAGCTCCTCCCGTTAGTGAAGGCTCTAAGGTAGTGAAATTTTGGGATGTTGCTTTTTGTCCGTTTATGAATTAAAGATTTGAATACGTCCGAAATTCCATCCTTTGGGTTTATATGAACCGTCAAATTTCGGTAACGGGAAATTATAGGAGCTTGCCCCCTTCTGAATGTATTTGTTGTACGCCATGGCGGGTGCAGTTTAAATCGGTCCTCGGCGATTGAAAAAAACGCCTTTGCGCGAATGCTTTTGAAATCTATTTTCAAAACTCGCGTTCTGAATATTCATCTTCGATATCTTTACTTTCCGATGAACAATCAATTTCGTTTTGAACTTGATCAAATTGTTTAGATACTGATCCGATCGGAATAGGGTTGCCGATTTCGATGTATTCAATGTCACTGATGACACCTTGATTTCTGCAATATTTTTTTTACGTTCCCGACGTATTTTTCAAAGAGATGAAGTTTTTGTTTAATAGCTTCTCTGCTTTTTTAGGGCCCCTAGAGACATGATTGGAAATTGTCAATGCTGTCAATGCTTTGAAGGGGGAAAATAATATGAAACTGTTTTGAAGGAATGGATAGTAGGAATGTTTTGGAATACAGGAACTCACTCTGATGTCGCTTTCAATGGGAGTTAACGCTTTCTTCTTCACGCAATTGCTGCGCTTATTTACGACTTCATTAACTTGTTGCTGAACTGAACCAACCGAATTTTTTTAATGCTTAACCGGCGGTCGAATGGACCATGTTCGATTTTGTTAAACTAATTGAATTATGTGGACTTATCACTTTTACCATTATTTTATTAATACAAACGTTTCAACATACGATGTGACATGAATGTCAACATAAACAATATAACTCCTTTCTCTCTTCGGAGCAATAAATCTATAACTAAAAAGCCAGTAGCGGCCTTCGGAGGTGAATTTCGAACAGATAGGGACCGATTTTTGTATTTTGATGCAACTTTTCCCATTCCAATTTATTGGGAAATCCCTTATTCAAAGGACAAATTGACTAAGGAGTCAGGGATGACTGATATTTTGTAGATTTTTCTTATCAAGAATATTGGGACTTCATCGGCCAGAAGAGCTTTTAATCCAAGTTTGTTTGTTAGAAGAGATGACAACATTCTCTGAAGAAGCCAGAAATACAGTGTTATGAACATAAGTCAAGTGGGTATTATTATAAGCGGATGGCTGTCTTTGATTTCTTCTATTATATTCAAGGGTAGATAGAAAAAGTCATTGAAAAGGTAGGATAGTTTCTGAGGATCACCATAACCTCACTTTCATGTTGTAAGGAAATATTTTTCATAGTTTCAGAGGAGGGCGTTATACTATTTATCACTTCAGGCATTTTTTTGAGGGGTTATCGGATATCACTACTTTTTCTGATGGTACTGGCGTTTTTGTATCAGATATAAGTTTTTATGTTGTTCTTTTGCCGTTTTTATATTTATTGTGGCTGACAGTATGGTACATTCGTAATTGTCAAGGATTTTTTATCTGAATGCTGGCAGATATGACAAGGGTTTTGATAATATATATAATAATATATATATATATATATATATATATATATATATATATATATATATATATATATATATATATACGTGTGTAAAGATTAATATACCACCAGAAAAATAAACGTTCACCAAAGTAGTTGCGTCATCCAGGGAAAATCAAGTCACGGACGTCTCGACGACCTGGCCGCCACATGATACGTCATGATGTAATTCCAACACCAACTCAGTTTTCGAAAGGATGAAGTACCAAGTAGGTGACTACGTCGTCGAGACTTCCGTGTCTTGATATTCCTGGATGACGTCATTGTATGAAAAGTAATGTTAAAGGTGCTGCAATATAAATGAAACGACACGCATATTCAGAAAGCATTATTATTTCTATATTTGATTACATAGTTTAATTTTCCTGATACTAATATAATATATTCTATGGGTGTCATTGAAATAAATCATGTCGATGTCTTTGGAGACCCTTGCCAGTGGTGGTGGTGGGAAGTCGTCGTCGATGGAACATTGGCTTCATTACATTTACATATTTCCATCTTTGACTACCCCTCAGATTTTCTGCTGAATTCAAATGAGCCTCCGTCAATTCCATAATAATTGTATATGCATTCGAATCATCTGAAGTGTAGGAGGGTTCATCGTAGAATATTACTTGATAGAGTCCTGAAGTTCCGCTCAAATACTGTCCCTGCGTTACGATGTTGTTATTTTTATCGAAATCGATCAATTGTTTGAAGAGTATCCATTTCGAAGCACTTTCATCAAACACAGGTCCATATAACTTATTGATTTTTTCGTTTTTTCTTCTTTGTTCGCAGATATATTTTTGTGTCATGACAGGATATTGATTGATATACTCGTGTATCACTTCTTCTGAAATAGATTCTCTCCCAGATGGTTCCCATCATCGAAAACGCTTCCATCACTGTCATCGTGTGTTCCAGCAACTTCGACCATAGGCAGTGATTGTTCTGGGAACTCTTCTTCTTTGAATGTCGCCGCTGCTTCCTCCTTTTCGATACGTTTGAGGTTAGAAGGACGTTGCCGATGAATCTTTGATGACTTTGACGATTTTTCCGAGAGGTTTGGACAGAGGTTCGAAAAGTGTATTTATAGATGCATCTTCTTCGGATTCACCCAATTTATGACCAAGGGTTTTTTCCTTCGACATTACAGATATTTCATTTTTCTGAATAACGTCAACTACTTTGCTGAACGGTTTCATGTTTACCAATCTTTACACACGCAAATATATTTATCGAAATCGGGTCGATATCAGCCAGCATTCTAATCGAAATCCTTGACAATTACAGAATGTACCATAATTTCACGACAACATTCACCACACAAACGTTTGAACTGTTAGAATGACATGTCGCATGACACGTGTTTATCGAATACATGTTTCATGTTGAGTTCGTCCTGCTTGAATGATACAATCGAATTACAATTGTCTCGAATGAGTTGTTTGGGTATTTTCGAGTACATTCGTCATAGATACATGGCGCCGATATGCTTGTGTCTGCAATTGAAAAATATTCTTGAATTTTCACCGACCATCATAAGTCACATCATCGAATATGAATATCAAATCAGGTTTGGCTTCGTGGGGCTCATAATTTCCTCGTTTTCTCTGAACGGAAAATAACCGACTTCTTTCACTTCATCCATTACCTCTTGAAGCAGCTGATATTTTGGTTGATACAGCGACTTTTAGTATAAAGTAAATGTTATCGAATTTCTACACCATTCGGACTGAACAGTGATGATAACGCTATATTTGTCTTGCCACATCCGCTTGGGCCCAAGATGATGGCCGGAAGGAGTGTGGCAATAAAGCACTTTATGTTTGGCGGTTTCAAAATCGTCATAATTGCCGATTGGTAGCGTTTTCTTTTCGAACAATCTCCATATTCTGATTTGCATCAGTATTTATGGCGTTCACTTGAGTGGTTGTTATCTTGTGTTGCTCTGATCTACACTGCGATGCTTATATTCGAGACGCTCCTTTTTTTCTTCTGTGGTGGAAATATTTTTATATTTCCACGACTTATGGTATTGATTATCCCATCTGATCTTTTGTGAGGCATCGGTGAGCAACAGAATCGTTTATAGTTGGAAATATCTTGATCGGTGGAATTTACGGGGTTGTTGTTAGTTAGTAGTTCCTTCAAGCCGTCAGTCATTTCAAAAGTCTCTAGACCCAATTCCAACGTATTATCTTCAATAACTATGAGTTTTTTCCTACGAAAACTGTCGAATCATCCATATTGATGCCATAACAGACGGGTTCAGGTGGTAGTACATGTTGACGTTTCAATTACAACTGACAATCACTGGCGCATCTTTCATACTCCTAGGAACACCCCGTTGCGGAACACCCTGTTGCGGAAAACCCGTTGCGTAACACCCTTTGCGGAACTCCCGTTGCGGAACACCCGTTACGGAACAACCTGTTGTCGAGCACCCGTTGGTGCACACCGTTGCGGAACACCCTGTTGCCGAACATCTGATGGTGAACACCCGTTGCGAAATACCTTGTTGCCGAACACCCGTCGGTGAACACCCGTTGTGGAACACCCGTTGCCGAACACCCGTTGCAGAACACCCTGTTGCCGAACACCCTGCTGCCGAACACCCTCTGCGGAACACGCTGTTGCCAAACACCCTGTGCCGAACACCCTGTTGCTGAACACCCGTTGCTAATTTCTCGTTGCGGAACACCCTGTTGCCGAGTACCCGTTGCGGAACACCCTATTGCCGAACAACCGTTGCGGAATACCCTGTTGCTAGATACCCTTTGGTTAACACCCGTTGCGAAACACCCGTTGTTGAACACCCCGTTGCCGAACACTCGTTGGTGAACACCCGTTGCGAAACACTCTGTTGTCGAACTCCCTTTTGCCGAATACCCGTTGCGGATCACCCTGTTGCCGAACACCCTGTTGCCGAACACCCATTGCGGAATATCCCTATTGCTGAACACCCGTTGGTGAACACTCCTTGCGGAATACCCTGCTGCCGAAAACTCAGTTGCCGAACACCAGTTGGTGAACACGCGTTGCGGAACACCCTATTGCCGAATACCCGTTGCGGGAAACCCGTTGGTGAACACCCCGTTGCCGAACACTCGTTGGTAAACACCCATTGCAGAACAACCTGTTGCCTAACACCCGTTAGTGAACACCCGTTGCAGCACATTTCTATGTGTTGTTCAGAGCCATACTGCGCATTTCGATGTGTTGTACAGAACCATACCGCACATTTCGATGTGTTATACTGCACATTTAGATATGTTGTACAGAGCCAAACTCCGCATTTAGATGTGTTGTACAGAGCCATACTGCACATGTTAATTTTTGTACAGAGCTTTTGATAATATTGGGGTAATACAGTTGAACTTTTCGTAATATTGACGTGAACTCAAAATCAATTTTTATGACAATTCGCTCGATATACATAGTGGTTGGAACAACAATAAAATATACAAAACATAAGAAATTCCATAAACCAACACTCCCACTAATTCCTTGTTATATATTGAATGCTGATCAAACCCAGTTTCAACCTCAAGTATTCCAACTTCGACTTTGCTAGAGGTTTCTTGAATATATCAGCAACTTGTTCATTGCTTTCAATATACTTGATATCCATCAACTTCTGGTGGTACTTTTCCCTTATGAAATGGTACTTCATATCGACATGTTACGTGCGCTTGTGGAAATCTTGATTTTTGATCAGTTTGATAGCACTCTGATTGTCGTTATAAAGTGTACACGAACTTGTGTCGCCAATGAGAATATTTCTGTGAAGTCTGCCCAACCAAATCAAATTTTTCACAGCCGTACTTGCAGCAATATACTCAGACTAGTCGTGGAAAGAGCTACTGTGCTTTGTTTCTTTGAGTTCCAACTTATTGCGCCTGATCCAAAATGGAAAATATAACCGGTAGTTGAATGTCTATTATCAGCATCGCCTCCATAGTCTGCAACACTGAATCCTGTTATTTTCAATTCCGGAGACATCTCATATAGCAATCCCATGTCTGATGTTCAATTTACATAGCGAGAATTTTTTTTTACCATTCGCCAATGCTTGACCTTCGGACTTTCCAAATATTGGCTAACCTTAAAAACTGCGAAAGATATATCTGGTCTGGTTTCCACAACAATGAATCAAACTCCCGACCACTTCTCTATAGGGAACTCCCACTGCTTGATCATTTTCTTCATCATGCATAAAATTGGTTTGTATTGGCGTAGAAACAGTTTTTGAATTCGTCATACCAAATTTCTTCAATATTCGTTTGCAGTAGTTTTGTTGGTGAATAAATATCGAACCATTTGATTTTCTAACAATTTGTCGACCTAGGTAAAATTTCAGAATTCCAAATTTCATTTCGAATTCACTATTGAGCAAATGTAAAACATTTTCTATATCATTTTTGTCCGATGCAGTTATAATTCCATCATCCACGAAAATGGCTAATATTATGAACTTTTCGTGATTAATGAAAACACAGACATCAGCATCACTTGCTTGGAAATTCAACTATTTCAAAAATTCCACGAATCTCTCATTCCAGACTCTCGGTGCTTGTTTGAGACCATACGAACTCCTATTCAATTTGCAAACTTTCTGGGAACCATCTTCAAAACTATGGGGTTGATCCATATAGATCTCTTCTTGTAACGTACAAGGTGCTTGTTTGAGACCATACGAACTCCTATTCAATTTGCGAATCTCGTATTGATTCAAATTTCACTACCGGACCATACGTTTCTTTATGATCAATTCCGTAGTTCTGGGCATACCCTTCAATTACCAGTCGGGCTTTGAATCTCTTTATTTTCCCATCAGCATTTTGTTTCGCCTTGTATATCCATTTATTCGATATCAGTTTTTCGTTAGTTGGTAAGTCTGTAAGAGTCCAGGTATCGTTCACTTCATGGGATTTCAGTTCTTCGTGCATGGCGTTCTCCCACTCTTTTCTGTCCCTGCTGGATATTGCTTCCTCGAATGAAATAGGCTCATTGTTTTTAGCTATAAGAGCAACAGCTTTCGCCAAATTTACAAATATTTCCGGTGCAAGAATATTTTCCCTTTTTCTCAGATTATATTTTCCTGTTATTCCTTCTTCTACATCATTCTGGATCGTTTTTCTATTTTCATCGTTGTTAAAATGTCCTGTGTGACTGTTTCCATTCTCTTGATCATTTTTCTGTCTCATGACTGGGAATTGTTGTCCTGAAACTACCGATCTTATTTCTGGTTATTGTTGTATTATATGTTCCTTGGTTTTCATGATTTTATCTCCAAAGATGATATCTCTGCAGTTCTCAACTTGATTATTCCCAAACCAGAGGCTATATCCTTTAACGGTACTTGAGTATCCGACAAAAGTTCCTTTTCGACTTTTAACATCCCATTTTTGTCGCTTCTGTTTTGGAATATGAACAAATACAACGGTTCCGAAAACATGAAAAGAACTCATTCCGAAGTGTTCATTATTCCATAACTCGAAACGGGAGTGGGACCTGTTCTATTCAGAAGATACACTGCTGTATCCGTTGCCTCCGCCCATAACTTTTTTGGGAGGTCCTTGGAATGAAGTAAAGTAGGAGCCATCTCCACAACTGTTCTATTTTCTCGTTCAGCACATTAATTTTGCTCTGGCGTGTATACCACAGTCTTCTGATGGGTCACTCCATAACTGCTCAGCAGTGATTCTACCATCTTGTTGCAATATTTTCTGCCATTATCTGTACGGATGATCGGTACTGGAAAACCAATATTTTTCATGTACACTAGAAATTCTTTTATTTTTGATTTTATCTCATCCTTCGTGAAGACGAAATACACAATCCTATAATGCGTGTAATCATCTTTGAATGAGAAGAAATATTTAGACGCTCCCAGCGAACTTTTCTCCATTGGACCACATACATCTGAATAAATGAGTTTGTTCCAGTGTTACTGACAGGAAACGGTGAGCAATGCTGTTCGCCACGTAGACAGTCTTCACAGATGGGTTTTGAATCGAATGTGGATGTATGGAGGTTTGATTTCTTAAGAATTTTCTAAACTTGTGTCACATTTTGATGTCCCAATCGCTCGTGCCATAACTGGAGCTGATTGATAACAGTAACATGAGCTTCATAGTGCTCTGAAGGAACAACTTCTTCCAAGTTCAGTTTGAATAATTTGTTTATTCTGTTTGCTTCAATGATGGTGATACCATCTTTCAGGAATCGACATTTATTTTTGTTTGACTCAAGAACCAATCCTGTATCTTGAGTTGAACTCACTGAGAATAGGTTGAGCTTGATACTTGATATAAAGAGATGTTGGAGTTGTTTATTTGACCAACTACCATTTACTTATACCCTGACGTTTATGTTTTCCATTCCTACTGCCTCCATGGAAAAACCATTAGCAATTTTAACGTTTTGCTTCTTTTGGAAATCATGATAATCTACGAACCATTCTTGATGAGAGGTCATGTGGTCCGTAGCACCTGAATCGAGATACCATATTGATTCTTCAGGAGAACTTGTTCGGTTGTCTCCAATTAATGCTTAAAATCATGTCCTTCAGTTGACGTGCTTGCAAGATGACTGTTTCCCGATGCATTGGTCTTTTTATCTGCTTGTATCTTGAATCTGCATCCGTTTTTCCAGTGCCCCTCTTTCTTGCAGTAATGGCATTTGCCTGGTTTTTGAACCCTGTATGAATTTGTTCATTTTTATTTTGTTCCCATTTTGATTTCTTTGACCACCTCCGAATAAATCATCTTTTTCTGGTGTATTCTACTCCAATAGTTCCAATCTGCTGTCTTCGAGTAATAGGCGAGAGGTTAGATATGAAAGAGATTTCTTCTGGTGGACTCTCAAGCACTGTGAAAATGGTTGAACTTCTCTGGCAAATTCATGAGTATTTTCGTTATCAACATAGAATCTGATAATGTTTCGCCTAGCAGAACAAGTTTCTGACGGGTGTTTCCTAATTTTGACAAATATGTGGATATGTCATCTTTGGGGGCTTTCGTACAACTATAGAAGTGGGACTGCAGAAGATGGATACCTGCTCCTGATTTCTGTTTGAATATTTGACACAGCTTGGCCCACATACTTTTATTGGTTTCACAACTCATTATGGGGATCAGTTTGGTTCCTTCTATTGTGAAAACTATAATTTTTTGAGCTCTGCTGTCTGCTTCCGTCCATTTCTCAAGTTCTTTGACGGAAGTTGGTTTCTTGGATGCCCCCGTTACCACTTCTCATAACTCACAGGCATTCCATACTGGCACTCATTTACAATAAAGTAACTCAAAAGTTGATCAGTACGTGTGTTATGGATAGCAGTGCTAGAGATATCACCCCCCCCCTCTCCCATATATAGAAAAGAGAGAGTTGTCAGTTTTTGACATATATTTTGTAAAAGTATGATGTTACTAGTTATTTTGAATAAAAGAGTAATTCTATAACTAATAGAGATTGCTATAATCTAACATATATAATATTGGCGACGAAGGATTGAAGAACCACCAGCAGTTCTAGTTGAGCAATTGAAGATCAATCCAAATATTTACAGTTAGAAAAGATGTCCAATCAGTCAGTAAATTTTGATGAATTCAAACCAGGATCAACGTGGAAAACGTATAAAAATCGTCAAATTCCATAAAAGAATACCAAGCAGAATGTGCATTATTTTTCACAGTTTGTGGTGAAATTCTATATGAATTGGTAGAATCTCTTGCTGTACCAAAAGGAACAGCGGAACTTGAATTCGATGAAGTTCTGAAAATATTAGATAATCATTTCGATCCTAAAACCAGTGAAATAGTTAAATCATATAAGTTTCATCAAAGAACTCAAGGTATGGGTTAATCTATTGATGAATATGTAGCAGCACTTAGAAAAACTGCTATACATTGTAATTTTGGTGATTCATTGGATAGAATGTTGGGAGACAAACTTGTAGCGGGAATAGGACGATCTATGGCAAATGGATTTGGCCGAAATGAGAATGTTTTCGTCAGATAATGGGGGTTTTAAAATGATTATGGTCGTCATCGACTGTTTTTCAAAATATTTATGGACTCGTCCTCTAAAATCCAAAACGGGAAGAAAAATCACCACAACTTTCAATGAAGTATTGAATCATACGAAACGGTGTCCAAAAAATCTAGAAACCGATCAAGCTACGGAATTTTTCAATGCTAAATTTCAAAGTTTATTGAAAAAACGCAAAATCAATCACTACAATACGTTTACGGTGATGAAAGCGGCCATAGTTGAGCGTGTAATCAGAACGTTAAAGTCCCAATTGTACAAATACTTTAGTTTGAAAGGTACATACAAATGGATAGACATACTGCCGGAAATCACGAAAAACTACAATGACACTGAACATACAAAAATTAAATTCAAATCGAATGAGGTGAACAAACAGAACGAAAGTCGTATCCTACATCGAATTTATCGAGCGAATCGTTAGGGAAAATGCGTTGAACCGCGAAAATTCAAAGTGGGGGACATGGTTCGCATTCCCAAGACAAAGCATATTTTTCAAAAAGGTTATACGCCCAATTGGACGACGGAATTATTCAAAATATTTCGGGTTCAGATAGGTTATCCTAATACGTATATGCTCGAAGATATATACGGTACACTCATTAAGGGGGCTTTTTACGAACAAGAATTGCAAAAAACCGCGAATCCCGATATCTATCTCGTGGAAAAAGTATTGAAAAGACAAGGAAAGAAAATGTACGTTGAATGGCTTGGTTTTGATAACACGCACAACAGTTGGATAGAGGATGATGCAATAGTTTAGCATCGGCGCGGCGGCTACAAGCTATGACATGTCTGGCGTGGGTGGTAGTGGTGGGGAAAACATTATTTATACATTTCACGGTAACGAGACGGCGTCAGTCATCAGTCGTCATCGTCTTCACCATGAGTCAAGACAGTGGTTATTGTTCAAGCGATTTGTCAACCATAACGTTCGCCAGCCCCGTTTCACCGCTATCACCTGAAAGTTACAATCAGCAGAGAGATGACATGTGCGACGTTTTCGAAATGGCAGCAAAATTGGAGGACCACTTTCTATTGGAAACCTCCTTTCCCATGACTGGCTATGTGCTGAGAATTGGATTGTCACCTGCAAGAACTTTTGGTGTAGCCATATTTCTAAGTCCGTTGTACCAGTTCAAGGAAATATCGTTCAGCACCGAAGAATGGGGCCTGTTCACCGAACGATTGGCAACCCTTTTGGATGACTTCTTTTGGAGCCCTCTTCCCCGATATCCTCCCGATCCAAACGATGATGTGGAATACTTGTGTGGAGACTATTGCAAAGTTACGCAATCAGTTTGGGAAGATTGCAAATATGTTCAAGTTGAAAAACACGGAGTGAACTTCCTTCTCAACCAGGACGAAGTTGAACAGCTGATACGAGTCCACCGAAGCTTGGTGTCCGATCGAGTGACCATGTTGGAGAATATAAACTTTTGTGTTAATTATAAAAATATAATTGAGGTTATAAATACATTTTTCATCAATCAACCGCAAGTATGTTCCGGGAGATTGGAACTTTTCCAAAAACTTTGTGAACTTTCATCAGGAGATATGATGGCCTATGCATTGAAAGGATTCCTTTTCTATCATCGAATGGAAGTTGTGAATGATTTATGTCTTCAATAAATGTATGTGTGTATTTCATTGTTTCTGTCCATCTCTCCCTTCCCCCTTTTTCTCTTTCAGGTGGTTGAGTTCCCAATTGAAAAAAAATAAAGTTGAGAAAAAAAAGTTGAAAAAATAAAGTTGAGAAAAAAAGTTGAAAATACTTGAGAAAAAAAATGAATGTACTTGAGAAAAAATATTGAAAAAATGATCAAAGTGACAACAGTCGTTTTTTATTCAATAATCAAAGAGGCTGTGACGGCACGACTTGGTCTGTCACATTTTCATAGATGGCACCACTGTCGCATAGAATTCAAAAACTGTCATAGGTGTCAGAACTGTCAAATGTCATCCTAGATGGCAACACTGGCACAAAACGTTACATGTCACAGACTGTGACGTTAAATGTCAGCTGTCAATAGTCTGTGACAGTTGGGTGTTTGAACAGAGCTGTTCCGTCATTCGAAGTTTGACTCTTGTTCGATATGGATGTGTATGAAGACAGATTAGCGACATTTCAGAATTGGCATCACCCATATCCCAAAGAAATATTGGCCAGAGCTGGATTCATTTATACCCAGAGAGAAAACATTGTTGTGTGTCTGAGATGTCGAGTTGAAGGATTCAGATGGCAGTTGGGAGATGATGCTCAACTTGATCACTTCAGTTGGAGTCCACATTGTGGGTTTTTCACAGAGGAAGAAGCTGCCACTCTGAGGAGACGTATGCAGCTCGTAGATTATCTTTTACCCAGAGACGAGGTAACAACGAACACACCTACCAACAACAGCAGCAGCGTCCACGAAGATACATCACCTCCTCCTCCTCATCAATGTCATGCACAGTATGTTTGGAGAAGGACATGAACGTGGTTTTCATGCCGTGCAAACACTTGGCCTGCTGTGCGGAATGCTCAATGAAATTGGACAATTGTGCTGTGTGCAGAGCCCCAATTCAATACTATTTAAATTTTTGCTATTTAGAGAGATGATTCAATATATATAATGTGAAAATCAACTTGTGTATTTTGTCTCATCCCACATACCTTTGAGGTTATGTTTGGAAAAAGTAAGGTTAGAATCCCCACCTCATTAGAAATTTGAGGTTATGTTTCCTCTAAAAGTGAGGTTATGCTACTCACACAAAGAACGCTGATGTTCGAGGGTGGGACTGAATGACATCATCGTTTCTTCGACTTGTTCAGACAAGTTTAGAAAAGTTTGAACTTGTTTGAGCTTTTCTGGACTGGTCTCTCTATCCAATTCAGGAAAATATTGAATGAAGTGATGATACCGAGCTGCCATCATTTCATTCAAAGTTTTTCTGTATAATAAATAAAAATCAAAGTCGATATACAATCATTTCATTGATACATATTTTTTTGAGTATGAACAATAGATCAAATATATTTGTATGGATATAATAATATATTGGCTGATATATTCGATATATACAATGGTTATGTGAGAGAGAAAGTGATGGAGAAAAGAAGCATTCATTTTTCGGTTATCACGCTAACACAATAAATGGGAATTTGGAGAAAAAAAATATTATTAAATACAAGTTGGTTAGGGTGGAGGTTGGCTATTCATTCATGATGCTATAATGGCCCCAAGCGAGTGTATCGTTCGATCCGGAGATGAGTGTTCTTTTATCGTCGAATGGACTTAGAACGATTTTGTTTTGTTCAATACTAAAAACATTATGGGCATATGAACGGATGCATCGTTGACTAGTTGATTTTTCCTTCTGTTCTCTAAGACATTCAACATAGTCTTCAAAGGAAATTTTATTCATATCGGACTCCTTTGGATTTTTTAACACATTTTTTAACCTGAATTTTATAAGTATATAATTTTGAACGGAGTCCGACGAAATCTGTCATTATACATCCGTTCGCTTCATCTTTCATCAAACCTGGAATTCTCTTGTTTACCTGCGGAATACCGTTCGAATTTCCGCATGGGTAGTCGCTCGTATCGAATTTTCCCAAGTTCTTCCCGATTAATTCTCTATATACATCATTGCATTTAATTTCGTATATGAGAGAATCCGTATCCGTATACATCAACTTACACTGATTGGTCTCGAATTTTTTCAACATGAATTTGTAGTGAAAATCGTAGACGCAAATTTTGGAAATATCCAGAATAGCCATACCAATATAGAGGGGTTTATTGAATAGCAGTTCAGACTTGTTAATTTCGATAGCCATCAAGTTTTCATCGAAAATGGTTCGGTTGTGGAATTTCGGGTTACTTATCAGATTTTTCGCCCCATATCTGCCCTTCCATTCATTGACCATTTTCACCACTCTGTGCTTCCTAATGTTTTCCATGGTCTTTCCAAAAATACTGTTTATAGCCAATTTATAGTTATTTTTTCCGGATGTGGTTGTAGCTTGGGCGCATAATTTTGTATTTAATTCAATGTAGGGCTGCAGCCATGCCGATTGTTTGAACTGCAACATCCTGTGAACTTTTGTGAGAATAAGGCCGTTTTTCAAAGCTTGTTTCAATATTCGATAATTTACGACATAGTTTTCTTTGTTGTACAGGGTGGTCAATAATTTAGGAAATTTTGAACCTGGAGGAGTTCGATGTTCCGCACAAAGTGGGAAATCTTTGTGTCCATCGTGTATCCCTTCAGGGTATTCCAAATCGACTTCAAGGATATAGCCTGTATCAGAAGTATCCGACACATCCAGAACGTTCAAATTATCGAAATCCAAGTAAAATAAATATTTGGAGGGTTGTTGAGGATCACACCTCTTCCCCATATATTTATCATTCGCTTGAGAGAATCGGTTACAACACTGACTAATACCACCTCGAATCCTTTTCTCCACAAACGAAAGCATGTCGACATCTTTGATAATCTCCAGCTTACACTTTGTATACTTTGACATACATGACCACAAATAGCCAGGCATGGTATAGTGCCAACCGGGGTCGAGTCCATAAGTGTCGTGACCCAATTATCTGAAATTTTCAAAGACATCACATAACAATAAAATATCTGTTTTCATGTATAAGTCAGAGTAGTCGCCCAGTGTTGCCAAATCGAACGATTGCCACACCTTCTGGGCATGTTGGTATTCATGCTCGGAGATATCGCAATCGTTCAGCAGATTGTGGAATTTATCGATATCTGGCAACGCTGTAATCTCGAGTTTCTCCATGGAATCCACAAAGTCGTAGGGGAATGCCCCTTTGCGCGTGATTAATGGAAATTGGTCATCGTTGAAATTCTGAAATTCGCCCTATGTATTACAAAGATCTTCCACTCTGAGCGTGCGCACCAACTAATCCAGACTCGCGCCCATGAATCGAAAATAATCGATGAAACGGAATTTAATGTCTGTCTGTTCGTCGTATTGTGTGAAAGATATATATTTTTCCTTGTTTATTGGAAGAAGACTCACCCTACCTCGTTTCGCAATATTTCGAATAATGAAATGGCTATCATAGCCGCTAAGATTATGGAAAACAATGGGGAGCACAAAGGATTTTTTATAGTTGAGATTGCATGGGTTTTGATGTGCCCATCCTCTGAATGCATCTGTGAAATGATTATGGTCGGCTACGATCATTTGATCTTCTTGGAAAGGTTTCTCGCAAATATGACAGGTTGAATCCGCTGCCTTTCTTATGGGATTGACGGACATGGGGACGATTTTTGAAATTTTTCCTCTCACGAATTGGGCTATGGATTTCAATTGTTCCGCGAACCATTCCATCGAATCCAAACCTCGATGGCTATCATAATATGACAAAGTGTCATCATAATTGCATTTGAAATATGAGCCTGCGCTATAGAAAATGTGTTTTTGGTATTTAGCCGTTTTGGACCTGGTTTCATCACCAGTGAACGATTCCAAAATCGATTCAAAATCAGCATATATCACAAATGGAACCATTTCCTTGTGTACAAAGTCCTTGAACTCGACATGGTCATATTTTGGGAAGAAAATTCTGTAATGATTAGCTTTTTCACAATCAACAGTATGATTGTCTAATTTCTCCTGACTCCAAAAATAATTTAAACATCTGTCGCAAATAAATTTTTTATGACCATTCTTACTTATTTGGTGATTGACTAATCGGGAAAGATCTTTGATCCAGCAATAGTGGAATTTAATGTATGTCTGTTCGTCACGTCATCGTCAATTTCCGGCGGTGCCTCGTAATCATTTAATTTAACCGAATATTTATTTTGAATCATGAGTAGGTTAACATGTCGAGCCAATTTTTCTTTTGTTAGTCTCGTCGGTACAGTTGTGAAAAATGTATGTCCGTCCTCGTTTATCGCTGATGATTTAACCAACTCCAAAATATAAACATTCACCAAAATACCGTTAAGTTTTTCGAATTTTGATATTTGGCTAAGAGTTATGGGAAATTCAAATCCCTCCATATTCAGAACGGTTGACCAATGAGGGTATTTTGATTTTCTATCTGGATGATGCCCGTGTGGTACAGGATACAAAGCGGAAACCACTGCCCATCCGAAACAATTGTTGTCGTCAGTATTTCGCACGTTAATACAAGCCTGTTTTCTAGCAATGGTTTGTGGAAGTTCGATGAGAGATGAACCCAATTTGCTCAAACCTGATTGATTGATATTTACTTCCAGATTTATGATTTTTTGTAATGCCCACCCGCTTTCTTTCCCACAAAATTCCTCCAATTTATTACCCAATTTATCTACAACAAATTCTTGGAACCACCCCTGTGAATCTGTTCCCCTGTCAATCACTTCGTTTTTAGTATTGAGATATTTCAAATCGAGTTTTTCCTCATCCAAGCCCATTTTGACGAATTCCCCGAAAAAACAAGTCTTAACCTTCAGCATGGAGAATTTTTTCAACATATTATTGATTATACGTTTGGACAGGCTGAAGGCGTCTTTAAAAAATCCAATGGTATCTTCATGTGTCAAATTTATGATTACCCCTGTACGAACTCGTCCCTGTAACGTCGACTTTAGATCTTCCCAAACAACTCGGCTTTTCAGATTCTTTCTGACAGCCAACCCCTGACCCTCCACCCCTAAATTTTCAATGAAATGACGACATGTTTTTAAATGCCCCAAATTTGTTTCCAATTTTCTCAATATTCCAATGGAACTGTTGGCAGAAATTTTGATACCCTTTGTACAAAGCCGAATACTATAAGTTAAATGTTTTAGCCATGATTCGCGTTCCATTGGGCTGGATTTTTGTTCGAGAAGTTTTTGAGCCTCCCTGTATTTAATAATCATATCATCGCTGAGAGCGGCAATTTGTTGAGAATTCATGGTCATTTGAAAACGAGAAGAATGAATGCTTTTTCACAAACAAAATACAGATATAGTTTTTTCTCTCTCTCACCTTGATTTAATGAAATCGAATAAAGCCGTCTCAGTTGTCGCCGTCGTGGTGGATGGGCCTTAGTTTTTGTTGATGCTTATGATGAATGGTCTTAGTTTTTGATGAATTCAAAGACAGGTATCTTCGTCGTGGATGGTTTTATGATAATTGGATATTCTCGAGGTTGGAACTCGTCGATTTTCGGTTGTAACACCTTGAATACCCTTCTTGGTAGGAAGACTGATTTGGTTTCCAAATCGGCTACTATTGTGTCCCCGTACTTCGTTTCAACTGCTCTCAATTTCTCGATTAGCATAGGCTTGTTTAGCGGCAATGTTGATAGAGCTACGGTTTCCCTGTAGCTACTGCTCGCAACAGCGTTTATTTCTACAAGATTCATCTATAATAAATAAACAATCCCTTAAAATGTTTTGCAGAAAAAACAATCCCTCCCCGTAAACAAATAGAAAAAAACCCCACCCTCGATATAGAAGAAATGTTTCAAACAAAAAAACTCAAAGTGCCCTTTTGGCATACAAAAAAAAAGGTTTTGAAAAAAAGTAAAACAATAAAATAAAAACTTACGTTTTTGAGATGTTTGGTAGATGCACAAACACACAAACTCAGAGAGCGAGAAAGAGAGCACTGAACAGAACAATGTTTACAGTTCAGAGGACAGATGATGAATGAAGCTGACGGTGGGGATCGGTCACCCACATCAATTTCCTACTGGCAATTTGAAAACTGCCAACTCGACAAAATTCTCAGAATTGGCTTGGATGATGCAATCATTTGACCTTGAATATGCAAAAGGATCCCACGGTTCGAGCGTGCAGCTGCATACTCTCTTATCTTGTTAATGTAAACAAACTCTTTCAAAGGATGCCGCCGATATCTTATCTTGTTAATGTAAACAAAGGATGCCGCCGATATCCGGTCGCTTGAATGAACAACTGATAAGAGGGAAGTGCTGACGTAGATAATATTCCTGCAAAGACTCGTCGGTTGAGTCATGGCCGCATCGCTCACTGCTGACTCCTTCCACTTTCCAAAATGGCCGCCGCCATTCAGTCTTCCACCCGACCAATGCCGTTGACGAATGCAGCTATGGGTTGACACCCCCATTTCAATATGGCTGCTGCTCGGCTATTGGATAGCGGCCGGCGGCTATCACCACTCCCACGACCTATCACAGCTCTCCCCACCCCCACTCCCAATCACACACTCCCATACACAACATGGCTGCCACCATTGCGACCAATAACAGACCACTCACCCCCAACCTTTTTCCCTACCCAGATACAACCACCCCCACCCCTCTCATTGAACCGCCATTTTTTCACAAACCCCTCCCACAACGAACCACTCATAGCCGCCCACGAACATGGCAACGATCTCAACCCAGTGGCGGACCCCAAAACCATGCAGGGGTTCGGGGCCACTTGACTCTCCTCTTAGGTTACTCCCTCCACGTGGCCCCGTACTGACATAGACATACTACTGACTGACATATCCGTTGAAGTGATTTTCTGCACATATTCGTTAACATTTAAAAACATTATATCTAAAGAATGAGATAAGAATATTTTTTCTGTATGAGATATCAAGATAGATTTTCATTAGGTAGCTATGTTACCTTTGTACAAGAATTGATATCGTCACGAGTAATTTTTCCAGTATTTCCCTACCTGAGATCATCAATGATATATATCTATATTAGGTAGGTATTCGGGTGTTCATTGATATTATGATCCATTCAATTTTTTGAGAATCTATCCTATGGGAAAATATTCTCAAAACATTATGTATTTATCGTTGATAAAATGATATTATTTGACACATTTTTCTGCATGGTTCCATTATTAAAAATTGGGTAGGCTTCTATGGAAGTGAATTGCAGAAAACTCAGTGTTTGTTAAGTGGTGATGTTTCTACAATAAACACAATTCATAGATTTGAAAAAATGCAATGTTTTAGCATTCAATCATCATAGTTTGTATCGACATACATTTTTTTAATTGGAAAACTATGTTTTATTATCATATCGAATATAATAAGAAATTAAAAAAAAACAATAAACAAAAAATCATAAACTCAATCACTATCACTAATAAAAATATTTATCCAACTATCTATGCCATCGCACTCATCGAAATGAGTTCATCCATATCAAAACCCAGATCGATCATGTCAACCTCCTTTGAAAATTCTAATATCATCGGAATTCATGGTTATTACAAATTTTCACACACTACTTGTAGTCCTCAAAAGTATCCAGAGTGATAATGTAAAAACTCTACACTTTAGAAATAATTCTCCAACTTCCTCCCATTCCTCCAATACTGGAGTGAAGTGCGCTTGTACCCGTGCGCCATCACCGATTCGATTTCAAGGTGACCTTGCATTTATATCGAAAGTTTTTCAGTTGACTCAAAAATCAAGATCACATAATCTCCTCCCATTTCCCCACTACTGCAATAAAAGTGTGTCATCCCCAATTCGATGTCATAGTCATAGCTATTATTAAAAATATAAAATCCGCTTATGTTGAAGTAAAAAAATTGTTCTCAAGAATATTTGTAGGATATACATGGAATACATCAGTATATCTGATCGGAAAAATCGATACACATTTCCTACATGACACACAAAAAAAAAGCTACAAATCAAAGATATTGTAAACGAAAAAACGCGCGAATGCATATTCCGACGTATAAAATATGTATTATTTTGAGTGAGCATGAGTCTGAAAAATCCTTCAATTTCACATGAAAAATGCATCCCCATATTATGGATAGAGTATCGAAATGGGTAGGTGCTTTATTTTTACAGCCGAAGCCTGAGAAAAAAGAATCTGAGTTATCAATGGATAAGTCTAGTTATAATATCTTCATATGATTTCAGAATTCCCCCACTACTGCAGTAAGGCGCATCATTCCTGATTCATTATCAAAGTGACCTTGCATTTCTATCGAAAGTATGTGGTTGACTCAAAAAAAAACAAGGTCACCAGTGGAAATACGCGACCTTACTTTTCTATTGAAAGTGTATGGCTAAATAAAAAAATAACCAAAGTCACATAACTTGTTGAGTTGAATGAATAATATGAAGAATGGTATGAAGAGTGTGAATGTTGTTTGGAAATATGAATTAACTTCGCCATATAGTTACTTGGAAATTCGATTATAAACCGTGAAAAAAGATATAATATGAGAATTAAAAAATTGTGATGAAATTGATTTGTTGAAAATATAAACAGGATGTTCATAAAATCAGATGTGGTATCATCTGCGACTGAAAGATGAACTTTAGTCACTATCTTCCATCGTCAAGATAACCTCTTGTGGGGTATTCATGTTGAAAAGTAAAACATTCTCAATCGAATATTGATAGAATTTTTTTTCTGTGATTTGGAAAATCCACGATTAAAATGAAGTTATTTTTTGTGAGTGTCTAACAGAAAACAACTACTTTCCCGGCTAAAGTCACGCTGGACATTGAACTACATCTGATAGATATTCTGATAAGGCCTTAACTCAAAAGGCTTTAGCCGGGGAAGTAGTTGTTTTCTGTTAGACATTCACAAAAAATAACTTATTTCCAATCGTGTGATGAAATGTTGTCAAGGTCAAGTGTACATCATCAAAACTATTATTTATTATTGCAAGTAACACATACTTTCCGCGGTCTTATCAAAGACTCACACACTCGACAATACTTTCGCCCCATTTCGCGAAAACCGCACGTAGTATGCACATTTATATGCCTGTATATGGCATCTGCATTATGATTCCTAATGGTGTATAAATAAAAGCATATTGTACACAGTTTTTCGACGCCATACTAAACTGTTTGTTATGCCACAAATGGTATTGTATAACAAATCGCACAAACATCTGTATTGCTAGCACTAACATTTTTTTCAACTCAAACTCTTACAATCATCCATACTAATTTTCAAAAAATCGAAAATGTAAACGAAAAAACGTGCAATTGCATATTTCGACGTATAAAATATAATATATTATTTTGAGTGAGCATGAGTCTGAAAAATCCTTCAATTCCACATGAAAAATGCACCTACATATTATGGATGGAGTATCAAAATGGTATAGGTACTTTATGTTTTGGAAGTAAAGTTCGAGAAAAAGATTCTGAGTTATCAATTGATAAATCTAGTTAATATAAATTTGGAATTTGCCGATGACGTTGTTAATCAATAACGAGTGTTATCGCGGATCTTTTTCCAAATATACTGCAGATGGGAAAGATCCTGAAATTTTCTTCTATGTATTTCAGATTGAAAATAAAATCACTTTCCACTAACGTTTATGAATGTTAAAATGTGATGATGGAAGCTTGCTATATGGGATGTTTCCCTCATTATCAATTAATCTCAACCTCACATTTATTCCAGCTCTATTATACCAATTTAACCATTAATTTTTAAATCATTTCTCAACTTTAAAATATTCGAAGGCCCATGATTTCGCCAGAGAAAACAAATATAATTTTGCATCGAATGAACTAGAACAAAACTAAGTTTTTTCCATGTTTGAATTTCCATTCGTATTTATCAAACATTATAATAATTTTCAATATATGAGAACTGAGTGATTGAACTAAATTGTAATCCGTAATTTTAAAAAATATTACAAATAAATTCAAAAACAGACATCCAACATTACTTTAAAAAAACAAACATTATTTCGATCAATTATTGTCTATCTGAAAAAATATATACCCTTATCAGAATGAATTATATCGATTGAATAGTGGACATTTCATGTATTGTAGAAAAAATCGAATTCGCTTACGTTGGAGCAAAATATCGCTTGAATATTTGTGGGAAATATATCGAATATATCAGTCTATCTGATCGATGAATCAATACACACTTCATGATAGGCAAAAAAGGCTAACATATTCACTGATCAGAATATTGAAATCCACCTACATATACAGGGTGTTACCAACTAAGTGCAAAAGTTTTCAGGGGGTGATTCCTTGTCGAATATAAGAGGGGATCTGCCATCTTAACAAACTATCTCAGGTCTTTCCTTAAAAAGTTACATTCTTCCAAAAATGAGAAAAAAAATGTTTATTTTTTTCTTGAAATTACTGGAGAGTTGACGGAATGGCATTTTGTGTGCATGTTCTACAAATAAAAAGGCTACCTATGAATATTTTTTTGATTTTGTTGTGATCCTTCGAAGGGGTGGAACATGTAACCCCTATTCCATTTTTTACCAGAACTTTTTAACGAAACAAAATGTAGCTCTTGTGTTGTGTCCGTGAAAGCAATACTTTCTCACAAAAAAAAATACAACATTGTGCATGAACGGATCTTCTGTGAATGGAATCGAAAAAATCCAGTAGGTGGCTGTCACGTTTTGCTTGCACAACTCGTGACTTAAATCGTAGTATTTTAAAATTATTCCGCTTGTTTCAACTTCAAATGTAGGCATGTAGGAAGTACCATGTATTGTTTTGATATATCAACTTAAAAATACAAACACAACAAAATAAATTGTATTACAACAAAGAGAAAAGCAACAAGATCAAACGGAACGGAGTTGAAAAAACTGCTCGAAATGACTACTTCCAACCATTAGACAGGAATCAACTCTTCGTCTCATAGACTGGCGCAAACGTTGAAATATTCCTGGTGTGTTTTGGATTGTTTCGCAGGCTGCAATGATGCGATTCCTCCAATCATCCACTCATTCAATGGAGGTTGTATGAACCAAGGACTTCAGGTGACCCCAGATGCAAAAATCCAAAGGGTTTTAGTCTGGAGATCTGGGAGGCCAAGGTTGAGGTCCTGCTCTGCCTAGCCAACGATTTGAATAGACGTCGTCCAAGTACTCACGAGCACCATCGTGAATAAACCACATTTGTGGTCCAATAGCTAGTGAAACATTTTCAAGTAAAATGGGAAGCTGCTCCTGGAAAGAATTTGTATAGGGTGCACTAGTTAGCCTTAACGGTAGAAAATACGGTCCAATAATATTTTCGCCAATAATTCCAACCCGCCCGCCCGGTCTCGTTGAATATGGTGAGGATATAATTGATGATCCTTTGAAATTTTCCAGAATGGATTATTGCTAACATTAAGTGTGTTAGCAATTTGTCTTGTACTCAATTCCGGACGATCCTCAATTATATTGAGAACCTTTTCTTCCAGTGCCACCGTTTTTATTACTCGTGGACGAACACAATCAGTTGTTTGATTTTGAAAAGTCCTTTTTTCACAGAGACGTTGGTGAAGATGTGCAAGAATTGTGTGCCGAGAATACATTTCTGCATAAAGCCGTCTAGCTTCCAAAGAATTTCCATTGGCATGACCATACATAAAATGCATATCGGCCATTCCAGCGTTCGTGTAATTATTCATATTGAAGATTCAAAAGACACAATTGAACTTCCAACTACCACATAGAAATCAAAGAGACTTGACAGCCACCTTCAAGTTTTTATCGATTTTAAAATACTACGATTGGAGTCACAAGTTGTGCAAACGAAACGTGACAGCAACCTACTAGATTTTTTCGATTCCATTTACATAAGATCCGTTCATGCACAATGTTGTATTTTATTTTTTCATTAGGAAACTATTGCTTTTACGGACACAACATAATCGTTGAAAAAGTTTTGTAATGAATCGTCATTTTCAAAACATATTTTTAAATTGAGAGATTTTGTTTAGTTAAAAAGTTCTGATAAAAAATGGAATAGGAGTTGCATGTTTCACCCCTTTACAAGATCACAATGAAATCAAAAAAATATTCATAGGTAGCTTCTTTATTGGTAGAACATGCTCAAAAAATGCCATTCCTCCAACACTCCAGAATTTCATGAAAAAAATAATATTTTTTTTCTTATTTTTGGAAGCGTGTAACTTTTCAAGGAAAGGCCTAAGAGCTTTTGTTTACATGAAAGACCCCCTTTAATTTTTGAATGGGAATCACCACCTAGGTACTTTTTCACTCATTTGGCAACACCCTGTATGTTGAAATCACTGGAACAATTGTTTTGCACGAAAATTCAAGGATATGTCACCAGAAACAGTCGACCTGAATCACGACGATTCAACACTGAACTAATATTGATTTTTGTTAAACTGAGACTGAAAGGATTTTTTCATTTATATACCAAAACTCAACGTATTATAGCTAGTTGTGGATTCTTTAGAAAATCCCATTCTCATTAGAAATTCAATGAATGCTTTTTGATGAAGGGAAGCTACCGATTGGACAAGAAAGGGCGTACTGACCACCATGTCTACTTGGCGAGCCTATTGTGCAATTTTACCAACGATGTGAATGCGATTATCAATATTTTGTCTAAACGATACACCGATGGCAACGCAGCTGTACCAATGAATGCTTATTGATGACGGGTGCCAACAATATTGATTAAGAAAGGATGTATGTACCACCATACCTAATTTGGTACCCCTATTCCGCATTTCTGGCAATGAGGCTGCGGCGTCAATGATTGGAAATGCTACTGAATGTATTTGGAATACCTATTTCATTTATGGGGTATGAAGAATGCATCGATGACAAAATATTTTGCCAAAACAATGCACCGATAACGTGCAGCCGTAAACGGAAAAAGCGTGAGAGAATACATCGAAATATAATTTTAGATGGTGCTGCTATTCAGATCAATGTTAAGGCTTTGGGTGAATAATTAGAATGATAATTCCATTGATTTTATTTTAAGATATGTAATATTTCCTCGTGCATTTGATAGATATTGTGAAAGCATCGGTAGGAACATTTTCCAATCACACTCCATTATCTCTTCACATAACTACTCTACGTTGATGATTCCAGTGAGAAATTTGTCACATAACTCAATGCTGAAGTTGAATTTATCACAATCAGACATCAAGCGATTTCATCTTGATCGAAGCAAAAGTTCAAATCGTAGTTAGTGGAATGGTGGACGTGTTCACTCAAGGCGCTCAAATAATCCATCAATTGCTGATATCAAATGCTTCAGTCCAAAGCTGGCTCGTATGATGTATCCACATCGAAAACTGAAACAGAAAAAGAGTTGTTAATATATTCCATTGATATTATAATAATTTGACTCATGTGCAGAAATATTCCAATGAAGAACTGTATACCGAATGTTATTTTCACTGGGGAAATATCTCTATATACATAAATCACTATATCCTAACAAAAAAAAATATTTATTCAATGAAATAAAATTCGGCAATAGTTCGGGTTCTTGCACTAGTCGACGACACTTGGGGGCTCTGCCCCAAATATTCAATTGTATTTTTGCCATCCGAAGCATTTATGCAACTGATACTGTCTAGATCGAATTGATCTGAAATACTTTTGATTAATTAAGATTTCAATAAAATATCATTATCATCACGTAATATCATCAAAATGGATCTACCAAATCGAGTGTTACAAATTGTGATACAAATTATATTGAATTGATTAATCGTAAACGATGACATTGCTCTTCGTTCTAAAATTTTAACTTTCTGGCTCCCTCCTATGATTGAGGAATCAATTTCCCCCAAATATATTTCCGCAGGAGATATAGAAAATTTATGGAATGTAAATACGTTTGCACTGATGGAAATTACACTCACGGAATTGACTTCTAATTGTTGAATTCGTAGTTCTTTTGTTGACTATGATTCAATTTCTGATCAAAAACGATTTCACACACACATTTTATAAGGAACAAATCCCCTACCATACACTCACATGAGTGTCATCGAAAAAGACGTTCCAACTAATCTTGCAACTCATCAAGAGTCAAGGACACATTGAAAAATGGATTTTTGCTCTCATTTCTCAAATCTACCAAGCTCCAATCTACATGGGATGGCCCTCTCACAAACAAGGTCATTATGCAAGTAACACGCAGAAAAATCAATATGTGCTAGACTCCCTCCGACCTGATTCGATTCAATAATGCATATAATGGAGTAGTGAATGAAGGCCACGAATGATCAATTGATCCCTCTGTGACGCATCTTGTGCCCGAGGTCATGCAAACCCCCTTGATGAACAGTCTCGGTGGTTAGGGCGAAGATCATGAAAAATCAATACACTGATCTGTGATGCTGATGCTAGTTCGAAGGCCATGCATATGAACGCACTTTCTGCTCATGCACTCTAAAATGAAGGTACAACCCACTACTCATCGACAAGCGTTACGATGGAGGTCAAACACATGTGAATGATGCGAGACTTCCAACCCCCCCCTCAACCCCAGGACACAGTGGAAACTTGAGATCAAATGCGATGAGCTGTAAGTGGAGTGGCTAAGAGGGGCCAAAGTTGAGGGGGGAAGCCCGGAAACCGGCTTTAACCCTCTACTCATCCAAATACCGAACATACTTTTTCCAGACATTATTTATTAAAATGAAATGAACAGGTCTCTGTCATTGACGGATCTCAATCGCATTATTCACGCATTCTGGAAGTATCGAATGGCCAGATTGACTTGCTCATTGTCAAGTGGTGAGTGGTCTTTTAAACAATGAGTTATGTCGATTACTCTATGTATAGGGCCGGGAGGGTACATTTTGTTATTAAAAAATATCAATCAGTTTTGTCCTTTTCTCAAAATCAATAGTTTACCAAAATATGCGGTGCACGGAATTCTTTTTGACCAATTATGATGATCAGCATCGAGCGTTCGAAATGTGATTGGCTTAAAGAATTGAATTCGATATTTTCGCACTCCGCGTCTCGCATGGATAATCCTGATGAATTCACCCCAAAGTCCAGACGTCCGGTGTTTCTAGTTCAACCAAGTTCGATGGAATCTGACTATGTTGAAATTTAAAGATTTCAGAAAAAAAAATGCCGTTCCTGGATGATTGTGCTGCCGATTTTTCAACAAGATGTGTTAAGTATTTAATGGATGCTAATGTGATGAGATTATCCATCTGAAAATTTTAAGAATAACAAAACTTTTTGAAAAGGGAAACATTATCAAATGAATATTGAATAGAAAGAGTTTTCCAGAAATTTTAAAATCTACAGAAGTTATTTGTTATAATATCTATTAGAAAACAAATACTTTCCTGGGAAGGGTGTGATTAGCTCTTTTTTCAACCGGATCTAATGAAATAATAAATGAGACCTAATGAAAGTACCTGAATTCTCATCTTATTTTATGGATGCTTACTTTGATGTAGTACAGAACACTCATTGTGCGAGGCTCGACTCGCTCTCGACTCCTTTCTAACCTATTATTTTTTTATGGAGGGACCACGATTTTTCTGAGCAACGCACTTCTGGAAGGCTACTTCAATTGGAGCTAGTTTTGAAAGAAGAAAAATATCAACTACTTTTTTAAATATGCCCCAATGTAAACATGTTCATATTCATTCAATTCATTTTATTTTTAGGCGAATAAATATTCACAGTGTATCATCGGTACTATATGGAAAAAGTTACTGACTTCTATAGACTTTGTCGAAAACATGTTATCATTTTTGACAATAAAACTTATTTCTATTACTATACTATTCCTAATTTTGGTTCGGTTCGGAGTAAAAACAAAAAAAAGGAGAAATTAATTTTGAAAACATATCATGAATAGCCTCGACTTGATAGGAATTGATTGACGACTGAAATTATCAAACAATTGGCATATACATAGCGGAACCGTTGAGACACATAGTTAATTTATCTATTCAAGTTGATGAGGGAAACATTCTCAAAAAAATTTTTTTTTTAATCAAACAGAAAAAATACTTTCCGGCTCAACCACGCGGACATTGAACTACATCTGATAGATATTCAAAAGGATTCATCAAAATAAAACTGAGAAATTGAAAATGTGCATTTTTGATCAGATAGTTATTTGATTTTCTATTCCAGTCTCAATTAGGAACTCATATGGATGAATGAGGCAAAGGAGAATGTTTTCCAAAAGAGAGTCGACCAAAATGTATTTCACGCTTCCACGATCATAAGGAAAACCGAAAGGAATGGGAAACACATTTTCTAGTAGCAATCTCACTTTTCAAAGATGGAAAAAAGTTAGAAACTTTTCTTTTGGAGAAACACTTTGAAATTAGTGTTTTTCTGACATTAAAACCTGCCATGGGGTATGATAGATCGATTTGATTGAAAATATAAACGAGATGTTCATAAAATCAGATGTGGAATCATCTGCGACTGAAAGATGAAGTTTAGTCACTATCTTCCATCGTTCAAGATAACCCCTCTGGGGTATTCATGTTTGGAAGGAAAACATTCTCAATTGAATATTGAATGGAAAGATTTCTATGTTAATTTAAAAATCTCGATAAAAATGAAGTTATTTTTTGTGAATGTCCAATAGAAAACAACTTACTTTCACGGCTGAAGCCACGCTGGACTTCGAACTTCATCTGATAGATATTCTGAAAGAACCCTAAATCAAGAGAAAAAATCTGAAATTTAAAATTTGCATTTTCATTCAGATAGTTATTTGACTTTCTATTCCAGTCTCAAGTAGGAACTCATATTGATGAATGAGGCAAAGAAGAATGTTTTCCAAAAGAGAGTACTCACCAGAAAACATTTGTTACAATGACGCGAGAGAGGCATCGCATTCACTAGGTCTTCAATATATTTTTGTCGACCCAAATTTATTTCACGCTTCCACGATCGTCAGGAAGACCGGAAGAAATGGGAAACACATTTTCTAGGAACAATCTCACTTTGCAAGGATGGAAAAATTTAAAAACACTTCTTTTGGAGAATTAGTGTTTTTCTAACATTAAAACCTGTCATGGGGTATGAAAGATTGATTTGTTTGGAAATATGAAAGGGATATTCATAAAATCAGATGTGAAATCATCTGCTACTGAAACATAAACTTCAGTCACTATCTTCCATCGTTCATTATAACCTCTTGGGGGATATATATATATATATATATATATATATATATATATATATATATATATATATATATATATATATATATATATATATTATGAAAGGACCCTAACTCAGAACAAAAATTCTGAAATGGAAAATTTGCTTTTTTTTCTAGATAGTTATTTGATTTTCTATTCCAGTCTCAATTAGAAACTCATATAGATGAATGAGGCAAAGAAAAATGTTTTCCAAAAGAGAGTACTCACCAGTTATCATTTGTAACACTGACGCAAGAGGTCTTCAATATATTTTTGTCGACAAAATTCTATTTCACGATCATCATGTTTTCCATTTCTTCCGGTTTTCCCGATGATTGTGGATGAGTGAAATAGATTTTCGTCCACAAAAATATTTTGAAGACCTAGTGAATGCGATGCGTCATTGTAACAAAGGGATATCTGGTGAGTACTCTCTTTTGAAAAACATTCTTCTTTGCCTCATCCATCTGTATGAGTTCCTAATCAAGAATGGAATAGAAAATCAAATAACAATCTGAATAAAAATGCAAATTTTAAATTTTATTTTTTTGTCTTTCAGAATATCTATCAGATGAAGTTAAATGTCCAGCGTGGATTTAGCCAGGAAGTAGTTGTTTCCTGTTAGAAATTCACAAAAAAATACTTAATTTTTATCGAGGATTTTTCAATTTACAGAAAAATATTTCTATTCAATATTCAATTGAGAATGTTCCCCTTCTCAACATGAATAGATAAATAAACTATGTGTCTCAACATGAATACCCTACGAGAGATAGTGACTGTGACTATGTGAGATAGTGACTGAAGTTCATTTTTCAGTCGCAGAAGATTCCCCATCTGAGTTTATGAACATCCTGTTCATATTTTCAATCAAATCAATCTATCATACCCCATGACAGGTTTTGATGTCAAAAAAACACTAATTTCAAATTGTCTCTCCAAAAGAAATGTTTCTAACATTTTTTCATCTTTGCAAAGTGAGATTGCTTCTAGAAAATGGGTTTTCCATTTCTTCCGGTCTTCCCGATGATCGTGGAAGTGTGAAATAGATTTTCGTCGACCAGAATATATTGAAGACCTAGTGAATGCGATGTCATCGTTACAAATTATTTCTGGTGAGTACTCTCTTTTAGAAAACATCCTTCGTTTTCTCATTCATCTCTATGAGAATGACTACCTGAATAAAAATGCAAATTTTAAATTTTAGAATTTTGTTTTTTTGAGTTAGGGTTCTCTCAGAATATCTATCAGATGTAGTTCAATGTCCAGCGTGGCTTCAGCCCGGGAAGTAGTTGTTTTCTGTGAGACATTCACAAAAAATACCTTCATTTTCATTGAGGATTCTTCAATTCGCAGAAAAAATTTTCTATTCAATATCCAATTGAGAATGTTTCCCTCTTCAACATGAATACCTCACAAGAGGTTATCTTGAACGATGGAAGGTAGTGACTGAAGTTTATCTCTCAGCCGCAGATAATTCCATATCTGATTTTATGAACATCCTGTTCATGTTTTTGGGAAAATCAATCTATCATACCCCATGACAGGTTTTAAAGTCAGAAAAACACTAATTTCAAAGTGGCTCTCCAAAAGAAATGTTTCTAATTTTTTTTCATCTTTACAAAGTGAAATTGCTTCTAGAAAATGTGTTTTCTATTTCTTCCGGTTTTCCTGAAAATCGTGGAAGCGTAAAATCGATTTTCGTCCACAAAAATATATTGAATACCTAGTGAATGCGATGCCTCTCTTGCGTCATTGTAACAAATGATTTCTGGTGAGTACTCTCGTCTGGAAAACATTATTTTTTGCCTGATTCATCTATATGAGTTCCTAATTGAGACTGTAATCAAATAACCATCTGAATGAAAATGCAAATTTTCCATTTCTGGTTTTTTCTTTCGAGTGAGGATTCTTTCAGAATATCTATCAGATGTAGTTCAATGTGCAGCGTGGCTGTTGGACATTCACAAAAAATCAGTTCATATTATTCGAGGATTTTTGAATTCACAGAATATTCAATTGAGAATGTTTCCCCTTTCAACATGAATACCCCAGAAGAGGTTATCTTGTACGATGGAAGATAGTGACTAAAATTCATTTTTTAGTCGCAGATGATTCCACATCTGATTTGATGTTCATCCTGTTAATTTTTTCAAACAAATCAATTTATTTATTGAATTTCTCAATTTTTTTTTATTGGAACTGTTACTCCTGTTTTCAAAAACAAAGATACATCTGCCATCGATAATTATCGACGCATTACTGTACCGCCAGTATTAAGGAAAAGTAATCGAAAAAATCGTATACAATGAAATGATTTCATTCCTTTCGAAATATAATATTATTACAAATCACCAAAATGTATTTCGTCCAAGTAGATCGACGGAGAGTGCTTTCTGTGATCTATTTGAGTATGTTTGTACTCACCTAGATAAGAATGGTATGTTGGTCTTTTCCGATTTATCAAAAGCATTTGACACTCTAAATTTTTTTGCGTTCAAAAGAAAACTGACAATATTTCTCGTTGAAGAAAGTTTTTATGATTTTAATGAATATATATCTCTTGATGCACAAGGACAATGAGCTTAGTGATTTTAATGTTTGTGATTTGGATGCTCAATTGTTTCATTCTTCTGTGACTTGTCTGATATCACTATTGTGATCTTAAGGATGTATAAACTCTTTATTATTTTTATTTGTTTATGTAGAGGAGTGTGTCAACTATACAAATCACCCGAACCCACTTCTCATAGAACACTCGTTCCTTCCTCCAAATATAAAAACCTGTGGAATCAATTTAACTATGAAATATATTTTAGTTTTAATTACTCAAAAGTAGACACCTCCACTTGCCAGAGTGCAAATCATGGCAATGTCTAGTTTTATTTCACTCGTAAAACACGCAGAAAAATACTTCTTTAAGTTAGCTTTCCAACTATACTAATAGAAAACTTCCTGAAATCATTTTCTATATTCTTATTCTCCAATATTCCATTAAGAGCTGTTTGAAAAAGAAGTGGGCGCCAAGCGCTCCAAACGTACTTGAACTTCGCTCAACCATCGGTTGTTACCCTTTGTAAATCGGGTGAATCGAAGCGCAAATTACCTGAATCTCATCTTATTTTATGGACGCTTACTTTAATGTAGTACAGAACACTCATTGTGCGAGGCTCGACTCGCTCTTGACTGCTTTTTCAACCATAATTTTTTGTATGGAGAGACCACGATTTTTTTGAAGCACTTCTGGGAAGCCACTTCATTTGGAGCCATTTCTGAAAGAAAAAAAATATCTACTATGTGTGGTATATCTAATTTCAGTTTGATTTGGAGAAATTAATTCTCAAAACAAATATTGGGTAGTGTGTCAACCATGCGAATCCCCCGAACCCAGTTCTTGTGGAACACTCTTTCCTTTCTCCAAATGTAAAAACCTGTGAAATCAAATATAATTTATGAAATATATTTCGTTTTAAAAGTAGACACCTTCACTTGCCAGAATAAAAGTCATGGCAATGTCAACTTTTCTAAAAAGAGGTAGGTACATTCATCGATTTCAGCCAAACGCTCCAAGGGGGTGGATCTATTGTGGATACAGTGTTTGTCGATATTGTCTTGATTTTTGGCAAAACCGTATTTTTTTACGAATGTCTTGCCCAATGAAATTCTGAATGTTTAAAAGAAGTGGGTTGCCTTCATCCAGACGTACATGAACTGCGCTTAACCATCGGTTGTTACCCCTTGTAAATCGGGGGAATCGAAACTCAAATTGAAGAACTTTTTATTGTATTTCGGAAACCTTCATATGTCAACAAGAATATCGAGAATCTACTGTATCCATATACTTGATTATCATTGCATCGAATGAAATAAAAATAGGTATATCCGATGGGGATACCAGTGTGCAAGAGACCCTTTCTTCTAAAATGCAATATTTCTGTTCGGTCTAACAAAATACAATTTCCACCACTCTGCTTTCGTCAGAAGCGAGTTCAACCCTGCTTTTTCCGAATGCAAGTCTTGTTTGTAAATTGCTGAAATGTAATAAGGAAAACTTACTGCCGTTACTTCGCACCAAAAAGAAATGCTGTATTTCCGAATCTTTTTTTCCTGTCGTATAAGAGGACGCCCCCATACAGTGTTAGATTTGAGGTACTTCGATATCGAAAACGGTGGATGGCACACAAATCGGTTGCTGAGGTGGATTGCATTTGACTTCATGAATTAATTTTTCAATATTTGGAAATACAAATAATACAAAGGTACGTTGAGTGAACTCCATTCCGTCATTGCAAATCATTTGAAAATCAATTTGTTGATTTATATATAGAGAATAATACTTCACCATATGCACAATTTTTTCAGAACCGATTTGTCTTTTGTTATTTTTGCTTTTTGTACATGGACTGTATAGTTGCTGGTTTCGTTCCTGTCTAGGAGTATTTGAAAATATGAATACGTTACAATTCAACAGGATATTGTATTTTCGTCACAATAACCAAATATTCCACAATACGTTCAAAATGACTCTCTACTACACCTCATTAAAAACTGACCTTGGGCATCAAAACGTGGAAACCCATCCAGCGCGTATTTGTTACTGGATACTGGGTTGATCAGCTGATGTTGGCCAACAACATCAAGTTCAGTGCAGTAGAAAAACTGACTTGTATTCAATTCCATGCATTGCATGCATTTCGATTAATTTTTTTCAGAAAGTTATCCATGCCATTCGAGCCTAGAACCGTTTCAGGTAAACTCTCACAACTGATCCTTCAAGTCGTTCATTGAATACCATTTATGGGAATATGTCTACTCAAGACAAACAACGACGAAGCGAACGATTGAAAAATAATTCAATGGAAAATGGAGCTACCACGTCAAATCAAGTTCTTACTTATCAACATACTTGAGTGGATAGAGAAAAATATCTTCAGCAGTAAAAATCGAAGAAATCGCTTAGTTGTAGGGACACTGAGTCAAGAAGAAATCAAACGGAATGAAAAATTGTGTAAAAGAGGAAAACTTTGAAAAAGATAAACTTGAACTGGAATTCAAGAGGAAACAAGAGATGCTGCATCTGGAATGAGCTCTTCGTTAATCAACAATTGATGAGAAGTTGAGAGCTCAAGAAGATCCTTAATCGAGTGTGTCCAATCATGGTCAAGCCATTATAAAGTGGGTGAGAGGTGATTAACTTTGGAAAAAAAATTAAACGAAGCATTCACCTAACTGGACATCCATAGGAAAAGGAGTTAACAATTTTCAGGAAGGATACTCCGATTTCCTCTCTTCCAAACTCACCAAATGTTTATTTTCCTAGCGAGAAGATTTATTCTCAGTTCGAAATATTCATGACACGTCATTTTATACCACAAGATCTGCCTATCCTCAATAGGAATCCGAGAGAATGGCTCCGAAAATGTTATGAACGGTACTGTTAGGGAGATTGAAATTTTTTTTACTGATTATGCCTCAGAACGTGAATAGAATCATGCAAATTTTGGAAAATAGCATCGAGCAACAAGAACAAATGATCTTCTCACTTCTTGATAACATAAAAAATATTTTTTCGCTTAGACGAAATGAATTCGGAAGCTTGATAAACTTCTCAAATCAAGTTAAAAATCTAGATGAAAAAATTGAATCTTCTGATGCAACTGGTCACTTACAGACATTCTTTGAAAAAGGTTGAGTAGATGAGACCATCTAGGATTTCTATGAAATTTTCACAAACAACAACGAATTCTATTGGCTTTGGCAAATTCCACTTTTCATCGGCTGTAAATGAAGGGAATTCAGGGCAATGAAAAAGTTAATGTGAGCCTTCAGTATAACACCTACACTTTTTTGCAATTGTAGTTGCTGTCTTTTTTGTGGAATGGTCTTGATTTTCTGACATAGTCCAATGTGGTGTCTTCGTAATATTTTGTCATTTGGATTCTGCTAGCTGCCAATTATTTTCTACTAAGCCGCGAAGTAAATTCTACCAATTTATACGCCTGAAGTGTTGTGTTCGAAATGTATTCTACCCACATCATTTTCCAGGGATTCAAAATTTTGTTCAAGAGTTTTGTGAAATAAAATTGGTAAAGGGCAAGTAAATGGGTTCAACCCAGATTTTTATCAGACATTCAAAGCAATTTCCTTCGAAAAATGATCAAAATAGTAAATAAATAGAGATTTCTTTGCGGAAAACACAATTCCAGGAGATATGGTTTCTCGAAGGTATATAAAGGACTTGTCACTCCAGGAGACTTCAAATGGTCATAATCTTTAATTTTTTATATCAAAACAATAACTGCACACTGATTCAACTTCCTGGGTACATCTTATTTACTCAATTTCCAATATTTCCAAAAGGAAATACCAAATACGAAACGTTGATGGTTCAGGAATGGAATTGTTGCGCGGAAAAGACACTCTGGAACGTATGGCATTTGAAGTTCAAAAAAATATGGTATCGCGATTTCAACACCCTTCTTTTCATCAGCATATTGTATGCTTAGGGTCCCAGTAGTTTCCAAAAATATTTGTAGAAAAATTATAAGTTATGAAGCAAAGCGAGCGGAGCGGAACGATACTTTGTAAGGTAGGTGCTATTGCGTTCGATTTGGAGGGCAATGAGAGGTTATGTTGTGTTCTCAAAGGCGTGTTACGGCCAGGTTCACAGAAAAATAGAGGGGTATTCTGGCATCACTTATTGTTTTTTAATTTGTTGGGTAACTTTCGAAATGCTACACGTCAAAGGCATGTCTCATTTTCTGAAGCTTGGGGTGCTACACTCATCGAGCGAAGTAACATTTTCTTTGGGTTTGAAATTTCTCAAATCATATGTCCTCCGAAATCTTTTTTTCATAAGCTGTAACAATTATCTTTCATTTGCTCAATATATAGGTCGCATTGCCATCAATAAATTTTTATTCAACTCTGTAGAGGATGGCAACATGCCATTTCAATCAAACGAAAAGATCAGCAGTAAATCAGAAGGTTTGGGTAACAAAACGCAATTACCAACGATTTTTGATATTCATTTGAAAAAAATAAATGAAAAGAATATACTTAGTGTTTTTTTTTGAAAATATCGAATACTGAGTATATCAAATATACTTAGAAAGTTTGTTGAGTATCTAGTTACTGTTATGGTGATATATTATACCCATTCAAAATCCAAAATATCCGAAACTACTCTTTATGGATCTGCGGAGTATCATATGTCCTGAAATTATCGTTTCCTTGCCAAAATTTTGTTTGCTTCACTATTTTAATCATGTTTTGAAGCACTTTTGAAAATCTGTCAGTCGACCTCCACAAGTGTTTCACAAGAACTCTTCAGCAAACTTTTGAATTCCTACAGAATACTGTGGATAGAAAACATTTCGTACACAACACCCCAGGCATATAAATTGATAGAATCCACTCCGTAACTGAATAAGAGATCCTTGGCAGCTTGCAAAATCCAAATGACAAAATATCACAATGATAGCACTTCGGACAACGTCAATACATCAAGATCATTCCACAAAAATTGCGTTATCCAATCGATAGCAATCATATTTGCGAAAGAATGCATGTATTATAGTTAAGCATTCACCTTATATTTCCAATTACCCTGAATTCACTTCATTAACCATCGATGAATGATGGAATTTTATCAAAACGAATATAATTTGTTCAAAATGTTCAATTCCATACCATAGCACCAACATTTGCTGACAAAAATATGACTGCAAAAAATATCATAATCTCTTACATAAAAAAATTGTGTGGAAACTTCCTTTGAATTAATTGCTACCGAATCGGGGATTAGAGTTCATTGCCATATATAAAATAACATCTTAAAATTGTTTTCAACCGTCAACTCAGTTGCAAAGCAACCCTCTGAAGTTAGAGACTTGTGTGAGTTAAGAAGACGGGGACCTTAGATTTTTAAGTGTCATCCGAAGCCCTACTCAGCTGGTAACCGTGGACAGTCCGAAGGATTGATATCTAGGTAACAATAATGTTTGGTTGGTCACCTTTCTCCTCCTGGTCGACGAAACTACAGAAATAAATTATTATTTCAGTAGCCGTGCCGAGAATCGAACTATCTGGACACCAGCCAGCGCCTCTACGCTCACGGCCACCAGCCCAGTCTGCTTCTTTCCATCATAATGAAATGCAATCAGAAATCTATCGAAATGCATGTCCTTTCCGATGATGCATCTATGTTCTAACTCATTGATCGGAATCTAGCAGACACGCTAGAAATCGAACGATTCCAGCAGCCTTTATGCCTCCAATGGACAAAAAACCAAATTAAGTATCAGATTCACAGTGAGTTCAGAATGGAATGGAAACCAAGACCTTCAACTGAGGTATATGAGGACTCTTAGGGGGTGCCTCTTTCCACACAGATTGTATGATATATCAAAACAGTGCCCTTAAATATGCTATGAAGCCATTTCAATATAAAAGCTACAAATTCTGACCTGTCAAGATAACCGACCACTTTTAGTGAATAGAACAATAATTAATGGTCCTGCTCTTAGTGAAATGTATTCATGTAAAAGTTAATTTGAGGTTTGAAATATCAGAGTAGAATGGTATATTAATGGAATTATAAGGTGAAATATGATTTGGATTTATAACATAATCTTGTGAAATAACAGTGGATATTAGATATGAGAGATGAGCCAATAACCACAGAGTATGTGAAGGCAAATAATTTTGAATGAAAGTATGGAAAGAATTGGGTTATGAGACTGGGTTATTGTAGAGAGATGTGAAAATGATGTTTCTTTTTGTGAGAGAAATCGACTTATTCAAGTCAAAAACCTTCCTCATTTTGGTATAAATAATTCTAATGGACCTGAAAAACTGGGAATCGTCAATTTAATGGCGTCAATATCAATGACTGTTTACTACCAGGTACTGATATCTATAACCCGATAAATACCATTATGTAATATAGTTGTTACATTATTCTGTACCTTTGGAAGTAACATTTCAGGTAAAATGTAACTTACATTTTCATGTTAAAACTGTTAATAATGCCCGGAACATATTCATGTTATTTTTACATAATAATTATAACTTCTTTACGTAATATGTATATTCTCCCTTTACATAAACAATGCTTCTTCTTCTATATAACAATTATGTAAAACTTCAACTTAACAGCTACATAATTTCTCCACGTAATATGAATATTACTGTTTTACATGAAGACGACGTTATTTCGTCATGTAATATTCATATAAAACCATTACTAGATAAATACGTGAATTCTTTATATAATATGGATATTCCTGTTTTACATAAAGAAGACTTCATTTAATTATGTAATATTTATGTAAAACGTTTACTCAATAAATACCTAATTTTTTCTCTAGCCAGAATGTGGATTAGAATGAAATATTGGTTGGGTTGAAACTTAACATTTCTGTTTCAGAAATTTCAATGGCCAACCAATACCAATATTTCGTTCTGATCCACAAAGATTCTGACTAGAAATAATTTGATAAATTAACATAAAAAATTATGTATTATAGGTACATATAAGATGAAATGTTCTTTCTGTGAAACAATAATATCCACATTACATACAGAATTTCTATAATTTGTAACCGCAAAAATCACATGTTATCTTTAGCATTTGATTTTCGCTACTTTTATGTTGAAAGAATTGCTTCGAGTTATTATTCATAAATGCAATGGGGAAAATCGATATCATCATATGAAATATGATCAAAAAGTGCTTTCGTAAAAAAAATAGTTGAAAAAATATTTTTTATGATTTAAATTGAATGTTATTCCATTTGTTAGTTGATCATTATTTTCAAATAAAGAAAGCAAATGATTCACTTATATATGTATTTTATTGAACAGGAACAAAACCATATTTATTTTTTTCCGTTTTAACCTTTGATGAGAAAGGCTGAACCACTCCGTGGTATGTTTCTCCACCTCATCGAGCGTGGCCTCGTCATGTATAAAAAGCAACACATCTGAAACGAAATGAAAATGCTCTTGAATCAACTTATACAGAAAAAAATTAATTCAAAAAAGCAAAATATGCTTTTGAATTAAAGAACAATTTACAAAAAAGTTACATTTCATTTCAAAAGAAAAATAAATTACATGATCATGATATACTAAATTCGAATAACTTTCTCCTAAACAAAATCCAGTCTAATAGAGAAAACAATAGCCCAGCCTCTAGCTCTATGGAAATTTTTAACAAATTATCAGAAGAAATACAAAATTCAAAATCTATAAATATATTTTCAAAAATAAGTATCCTATTATGATGATGTTCCCAAATACTTTAGTGTAGTTATATGTATATATTTATAAATATGTTTATACACATGTAGATGTATGTGTGGCAGTACTGTTTTCGGTTTGGGAGTTATGTTTTCAATAAATAAATAAATATATAAACAAGAATTGCTAGTTCAAATATATTACATTCGTTTATGAGCAGTTGAATTCAAACTTGTTGAAAACACTTAAATATCCATTAATTTTTTTCGACTGAATTGACAAGTCCGTGGTTTCTTCTAATTGTTTGAACTTTTACTTTTCAAAAATTTTCACTTTTGAAAAAGATTCTGTACCAGGAGATTTCTGTTTCAATATATTCTACTGGCAAACGTTGATGTTACAGTGGTAAGTTAAATAGTGATGATTAAATCAAGTTCAAAATGTGTTTATGCATTTCTTAACATGCTGTGACTGTTCTCACCACGTCTATATTTAACAGGTGAGTCCTATTGAAAAGCAACATGGAACACCTTTCAAGAAAAACATTGAATAAACCATTTAAGAATTATACACTTTTCGTTGGAATTTTGTGAATTTAATGTTTGGTAAGACCCATTACAAGTAACAATGCCATTGATTATCACTTGAAACAGTTTGATGGTATACATAGCAGATTACAAAAAAAAATTATTCAACGAATTTATATTTTATACGGATATATTTTGCAAAATGTGCATCCTAAATCCGACTGCGCTATCTCAAAAAGTGAACACTTTGCTTTGTTGGATTTTACAGGAATCATACCCCCTTAATTTTCGTAAGAGACTTAGAAGACACATCTATAATTCACTCACCTGTTAATATTTTCATGATGAGGTTATTTAATTTGAAATTACCTAGTTGGCCATGCCAAGAGCATTTTGTTGCCAGTTCATTACTGAAGATTTGTATCAAACAACGGTTGATGTGATCTCCGAGGTCTCTTCCCCCTATTGATTTAATGAAAGAGCCCTAGAAGTATATTATTTATACTATAACATTCAGTAGCAATAATATAAAACCTCACAAGTGTTTTATTCATCCCTTCGACTTCGGTTAGAGAAACATCAAATGATTTCAAATCCTCTAAAGTCTTCAAAGGAATATTTTTCTGTATCTTGTTGAGGTGGACATCAACAGCATGTTCGCCTTCTTTCTGGACAATAGCTTAAGAATTTCATTCATCACTTGCAAATATTTTTGAATTGCCAAGCAAATATAATACATTTAGGAAAAAGTTTGAATGGCATTACAGAACTTATAAGCTACCTATTTACGAGGAGAGTTAATCCACAGTTACACTTCTTGAAAAAATTATTTGCATTACAGTATATATTTATAAATTCAAACACAATCATAAATATATTAATAATAATATTGTTTTTATTTATCAGGTCATAGTAATACAAAGTACTGGATAAAGATGAAGAAAAATAATTCTACCATAACGCGAAGTTGTGAAATTAAAATTTCTATCAAATCAGTAAAAAAACAATGTGTCAAAATTCGAATTTCTGACTTTCAGAATGGAGTAACATACGGTAACAAAATCCATTACAGTTCCCTCTCTCAGAACATGAGACACCTTATGATCATGAAAACAGTCACGGAGTTTATGAGAAAAAGATTTATCATTCACAACTGGAATTTTTTCTGAAATAATATGCCCAGGACTTTCATTACCATTGTCTGAAGTATGGTAGGAGCAGGTCTCTGCCTCTGTCTGCGGGAAGAAATCTGCATTGTTCATAATATTCACACCATTATTCTCACGTGAAGAATTTAATTTGGGAAGTATGGTCTTCATTATTGGTATTCTTTTTTAGTACTTCACATGGAGTTTCAGATTCACAAGATTCTAAAGATAATAAAACACGACGCCTTTGCCTCTCACATAGGTTGGAAAAATCTCGAAGCATGATTTTTGTGTGAATTGGCTATTGACAACAAATAGTATATAACTACTTGCCTGAATAATAAGCCTGCACAGTATTGATTTATTGATTGAATTCTCATGAACAAAATATTGATTAGAAACACAAGGCATATGGCATAAGAAGAAAGCGGAAAACAACTGGCGTACTGGCGTGGGTGTACATAACCTCTATACTATAACTTCACCCTAGTGTTAGCTGAACATCGATAGTATCGATAGTAAAAAACTATCGTTTCATATCAATAGTTTCTGAGACCATCGATACTATCGAACTGGTATGTGGAAAAGAGAAAGAAATCCAAATTTGTATACGAATATTGTTGGAAAATACGAATATTGTTTGAAAATAGCACCCCGGATTAAAGTAGCTATCACTACTTCACCCCCGTAGAACCTCTCATCTTTGCCCGAGAATACAGAACACAGAACTAATCTACTCTGAGGAACTAACAATGAATGTCTTATTGGAATTATCTTCCTGATATCATGAAAAGTGGAATATACAGGGTGAGTCAGAAGTACTTTGACAAACTTCAGGAGGTGATTTCTCACAAGATACAGGGTGTTGAAGTTTTATTTTTATTTTAGTTTTTTTCAAATAACTTTCGGAATACTGACTTAAGTTGAACGAAAATTGGTTTTGAGGTGTCGAATTCAAACCTGATGTTATTATTGCTCTTACTCGAAGGGGGCGCCACCTACAAAATCACTTCCTCTATCATATCTACGTAAAAAAGCTACCCTTGTTACAAGTCGCTATAGGTAATCAACCGTTTTTTGATATTTGGACTTGAAAATTTCAAGTCGATTATTCGATAATCGATGCGTGTTGAAGCTATTTCCATTATTTTGCATTTTTCACAAGATTGCTTAGGTAATGAATTTGACGTTTAAGTAAGTAGTTTTCGTTTTTTGTAGGGGGCACCGCCACCTATTCTATTCATTTTTACTCGTTTGAAATGGTTATTTTTGTATCAAGGGTGCAAAATCTGTATTTGTATTGATAAAATTTGCAAGAAATATCAACATTTTATTTCAAGAAATTTTGAATGTGTGGAATAAAATAAAATAAAGGAAACTGAATTGTATTCAAATGAATTGTACGAAGTGTCAACCTACACATAAAATTGACAATTTGTTTACAAGAAACTAATTTTTCTATCCCTATGTGAATATTACGTGAATGTCACTACGTAAATTCGGTAAAAAAAATTATGTAGAAGTTACGTAAATTTCTGGTAAGAATAATTGAAGAAAAGGGTCAATTCTTTACGTATTTTCCGCATGAAATTGACATAACGTATTTACATGAAATGTGTTCTTTCATTATTACCTAAATATTACGTAAATATGATGAGATTGTTTACTGGGAACTCTTAATTCACAATTCTGACAAATTACACAGTAGAAACATTTTTGTTGGAAAGGAAAACATTCTCAATTGAATATTGATAAAAAGATTTTTCTGTGAATTGAAAAATCCACGATTAAAATGAAGCTATTTTTTGTGAATGTCTAACAGAATACAACTACTTCCCCGGCTAAAGCCACGCTGGACATTGAACTACATCTGATAGATATTCTGAAAAGGCCCTAACTCAAAGGAAAAAATCAATGTTACGAATGATTTCTGGTGAGTACTCTCTTTTGGAAAACATTTTTTTTTTGCCTCATTCATCTTTATGAGTTCTTAATTGAGACTGGAATAGAAAATCAAATAACTATCTGAATGAAAATGCAAATTTTCAATTTCAGATTTTTTCTTTTGAGTTAGGGCCTTTTCAGAATATCTATCAGATGTAGTTCAATGTCCAGCGTGGCTTTAGCCGGGGAAGTAGTTGTTTTCTGTTAGACATTCACAAAAAATAGCTTCATTTTAATCGTGGATTTTTCAATTCACAGAAAAATCTTTCTATTAATATTCAATTGAGAATGTTTTCCTTTTCAACATGAATACCCCACAAGAGGTTATCTTGACGATGGAAGATAGTGACTAAAGTTTATCTTTCAGTCGCAGATGATTCCACATCTGAGTTTATGAACATCCTGTTTATATTTTCATCAGATCAAAGAAACATTCTTGATGATAAGAAATAAATATTTGGGACTCCACTCATGTAATTTTTGAGTACAATAACTTGATATATACCGTAAGACTCAGCTGATTCACTATTTACTAGTGAAAACTATAAGACAATCATGGATATTTTACAGATTTCTCTATTCCAAATACCTGACTTATTCAATTCGCAGACGAATCTTTAGTTTCCGCTCAAAGAGTCATATACCTTCCTAGTATTAAAAACTGAGCTGAGAACTCGTTCCAAATTCAGATGTATTTTTCATTTATCAGTACCTACAGAACCATATAAATAACATGTTCGTGACACATATAGGTACGTGAATTTTGATCTGTATGATCACTGGATGGAGAATTAATTTTAAAATTGAGAATTGAGATTTGAAGTTGAAAAACTATTTTATTTTTCAACGTAATTCATCGGTGATAAGAATGATCTCGCAAACGCTACTTCCATATATTCATTAGTAGAAAGTGGGTCACAATGGAACACTTTTCCACAGCGCAGGCGCGGCGCCATGTTAGCGTATGACGACCTAACCTACGTGTGGAGAGTTATGATGGGATAGAGAGGTTGTGTTAACGATGTGTTGTAAAGTGGGATGGAGGGCTTGTTTACGATGTGTTGGATACCTAACTTAACGCGAGCAAAACGTGGATAGAAAAGGGGCCTTCGTAGATCCTGGAAATACTGATCATGGAAATCGGATCGTGAAAAGGCGGATCATGGAAAGCGGATCGTGGAAAGGCAGCTCAATGAAATATAGCTCATGAAAATCGTAATCGAAAACATACCAAACCTAATTTGCGTGGATAGAAATCAGTTATATGTATTTCAGAGAAGCATTAAATTGTCAACAAAAATACATTAATAGACAGCGCTTTCTTAGGTGTTTTGAAAGAACAAAATAAAAAAAAAATCAATGCGTAATTTGAGATTGAAAAAAAATAAAAATTCACACTTTATTTTAGGTAGCCAAAAATGGCGTTTGATTATGAAAAACTAAAAATACTCATTGAGAAACACGTGAATGAAAGCAACTAGGTAAACTCACTTGTTCTGAGGGCGGGGTCTTTTGAATAACATAGGAGTTTTTTATAAACACGCTATCACAGGCGGAGAACGAGGTGTCCACGAGTATAAGAGCAATGACTGATATATTGTTTAAAACGACTGATTGTTTGATATGACGACTGAAATTATTTAATTTCTTAGGAGAAAAATAGGTATTCCTTCAACAATAGAAATGGCATGATGGTTGGAGAATAGTACTCGTATGAAAAAGCTCAGAAAAAATCATTATGAACTGCCAATGATACAAAATCAATGAATGCCAATTACGAGAATACCAACGTGTACGTGGAAACAAAAAACATAGCTGACATTTTGAGAAAAAACATACGTTTCGAAGGTATACAGAATGTCCCGAATACAAAAAATGCATCGTTATATAGGGGAATGTCTCGAAAAAAAGATAAAAAGATTCAGAAAACGAATACTACATCAAATATATACAGGTGTCCAATCAGAGTAAAATAAGAAAAGATATCATTTTAATGACAAAAAAAGAGGATTCGAAGATATACAGAGTATCCCAAATACAAAACATTTCACCGTTATATACAGGGTGTCTCAAATGGACGTACCAAAAATAGAGTTTTTCCATTCAATATCTACACAACTTTAAACTTAGTTTTCTGAAAAATATTGTCAACTGATAAACGGGGGAGATGTTCAGAGGGATTTTCCGAATTTTGCGAGCAGTCTTCGATGTCTTGGAGCGTCTCTTTATATACGAGTGACATATTTAACGTTTCGTGAGTTGTTTTCAATGAAAGTTGTCAATCAAATCCAAAGTCGTGGTGGTAGAAGTGATATTTTTCATGACAACAAATTATGTCATGAAGACATTCAGTTAACATTTATATTTTCGTCGCCAAGAAACTGATAAAAAAACTCCCCATATAGGAGGGAATGAAAAGGCAGAGCGAAAAAACTCGTTTGAAAGATCAACAATCGTCGTTTTGACGATCGTTATTATTAAAGATATCTCAGCATGTAGACCATATGGAGAAACCTCAATAAATTGTAGACAAAATGTTTTTCACGATAAATTTCTTGCATTTTTATATATCTAAAGCGTATTTCCACCTGTCAGACTGTTACTCTGGGAATATCGAACGTACCTTACGAATTCTCCGTCTTAATGAACTCGCTACATACATAAATTGAAACCTGATTTCTCCTCATTTACATATATTTCAAAATCATAGTGAGAATGAATCATTTTTGAATAAATTCAGCTCATACAGTTAACACGTCATTCTTTGGTGAAACATGTGAGAACTGGCCGTCTTGAAACAACCGTTTCGACCCTCATGAGATCATCATAAGGTTATCGACGTGTCGAATCATCATCAGGTTCTCAACATTTTGAATCATTTTTGGTTTGTTTACATTATATCGTTTCAACGCATTCAAAAATGAGTTCAACTTTTCAAGAAAAGATGAATTTTTCAAACATTTTAGTTGGGTAATTTATCGTAGATCCATTTATACGAAATATAACAGCTGAGCGTTTACTACTGATACGTCAATCTTTACGCACGCATATAAAGTGCATTCCATTTAAAACGAGCCACCCTGAATAACTTTTGGTACAATGATTTTCAGGAAAAATAAAAAAACATGTCAATAATACTATACAGGAGGACACATTTTGACATATTCACATTTGATGTTACTTCTACTATCGCACCCCCAGAGCATGTCACCATTTTTTTTAAATGGATCACCCTATATTGTTTCGCATTATCAGATGCTCCATGATGAGCAGATTTCAACAAAGTATAAAACATATGGTCTGACGCATATGGTTCGGGAGCTATAAATTATTTTCCATTAGTCCAACGTGCCCTGCAATAGAAATAGCTTCATCGTTGACAACTCCTGAACGTTTCGGAATTATTGAACACATTTATGGAAACTGGATCTGTTAGCATAACCGTTCAGGAGTTGTCAACGATGAAGCTATTTCATTGCAGTTTTAGGGCACGTTGGACTAATGGAAAATAATTTGTAGCTCCCGAACCATATGTTTTATACTTTGTTGAAATCTGCTCATCATGGAGCATCTGATGAAACGAAACAATATAGGGTGATCCATTGAAAAAAAAAATGGTGACATGCTCTGGGGGTGCGATAGTGGAAGTAACATCAAATGTGAATATGTCAAAATGTGTCCCCCTGTATACTATTGTTGACGTATTTTTTTATTTTTCCTGAAAATCATTGTACCAAAAGTTATTCAGGGTGGCTCGTTTTAAATGGAATGCACTGTATATTTATCGAAACTTTGACGATATCTGCCAGCATTCAAATCGCAATCCTTGACAATTACGAGTGCTCTATATTTTTCGCGCCAACATTTGGCTCACATACGCTTCAAATTTTCGAATGACATGCCGGGTGAAATGTGTTCATCGAATACGTGTTTCATGTTGATTTCGTCCTGCTTGAACAACACAATCATATTGTAATTGTCTCGAATCAGTTGTTTGGGTATTTCCGAGTACGTTCGACATCGGTACATGGCGTCGATGTCTTTGTGTCTGCACATTGAATATTCTCGAATTTTCTGCTGACCGTCAGAAGTGACATCATCGAACCCGACCCGACCCGACCCGACCCGACCCGACCCGACTGACCGACCCGACCGACCGCCGACCGACCCGACCGACGCCGACCCGACCCGACCGACCCGACCGACCGACCCGGCCGACCGACCGACCCGACCCGACCCGACCCGACCCGGACCCCGACCCGACCCGACCCGACCCGACCGACCCGACCCGACCCGACCCGACCGACCCGCACCGCGACCCGACCGACCCGACCCGGACCGGCCCGACCCGACCCGACCCGACCCGACCCGACCCGACCGACCCGACCGACCGACCGACCCGACCCGACCGACCCGACCCGACCTGACCCGACCCGACCCGCCGACCGACCGACCCGGACCGCGACCCGACGCCGACCGACCGGACCGGACCGGACCGACCGACCGACCGACCGACCCGACGACCGACCGACCGACCCGACCGCCGACCGCGACCGACCCGACGACCCCGCCGACCGACCGACCCGACTCGAACCGACCCGACCCGACCCGACCCAACCCGACCCGACCCGAAAATGTAAGAATGAAAAATAATTTAATTTAAAAATGTATAGATACAAAAAGCCACTACTTCAAATAAATATAAAGTTATCCAATAATGAATGAAAATTTATAAAAATACAATAAAATACAAAAACAAAGTAAAATACAGAAAATACAAAAACAAAATAAAATACAGAAAATACAAAAAACTATGTGAAATAGAAATCATGAAAAATAATTAACAAAAATTTGGATTAGTACCAATATAATTGACTTCGGCTATGATGAATGAATAATCATACGGAAATAATGGAAATTTCCACCATGTTTTCCATAGACAAATCTTGCAACCAAACTTTTTTTTTTGTAAAGAGAAGTATTCTAGGTATTCGTCCCCAACCAGAATTTGACGCAACCTTTGGGGATGAGCATCACTTTTGCTTCCTTTCACTCCATTGAAGAGATCTGTTTAGGACGCATATCACTTTCTCCGGTTGGCATTCAATACCCAGCTTCACAATTTCTGGTATGATACTGTCATGACCAGCCGCCTTCCTGTTCTTTAGCCTTTTTGCTGCCTCGAACATCTCCTCCCTGTTGAAAGGTTGATACTACCCTGGATCTGCCATGTCATAAAATACTTCTTTTGGAGTCCAGGTCATATCTGTTTTCCTGGTACTTGAGCTCCCTGGTGACCGACCCGACCCGACCCGACCCGACCCGACCCGACCCGACCCGACCGACCCGACCCGGACCGACCCGACCCGACCCGACCCGACCGCCGACCCGACCCGGACCCGACCGACCGACCCGACCCGACCCGGCGACCGACCCGACCCGACCGACCCGACCCGACCGACCCGACCGACCCGACCCGACCCTGACCTGACCCGACCCGACCGACCCCGACCCGACCCGACCGACCCGGACCGACCCGGACCGACCGGACCGACCGACCTGACCCGACCCGACCCGACCCGACCCGGACCGACCCGACCGACCGGACCCGACCGACCTGACCCGACCGACCTGACCCGGACCGACCGACCGACCGACCGACCCGACCCGACCCGACTCCGGACCCGGACCGACCGCGACCGACCCGACCGACCCGACCGGACCCGACCGGACCCGACCGACCGCCGGACCTGACCCGACCGACTCGACTCGACCCGAACCGACCGACCCGACCCGACCGAAACGACCTGACCGAAACGACCGGACCTGACCCGACCCAATCCGACCCGACCCAACCCGACCCGACCCGAAAATGTAAGAATGAAAAATAATTTAATTTAAAAATGTATAGATACAAAAAGCCACTACTTCCAATAAATATAAAGTTATCCAATAATGAATGAAAATTTATAAAAATACAATGAAATACAAAAACAAAGTAAAATACAGAAAATACAAAAATAAAATACAGAAAATACAAAAAACTATGTGAAATAGAAATCATGAAAAATAATTAACAAAAATTTGGATTAGTACCAATATAATTGACTTCGGCTATGATGAATGAATAATCATACGGAAATAATGGAAATTTCCACCATGTTTTCCATAGACAAATCTTGCAACCAAACTTTTTTTTTTTTGTAAAGAGAAGTATTCTAGGTATTCGTTCCCAACCAGAATTTGACGCAACCTTTGGGGATGAGCATCACTTTTGCTTCCTTCCACTCCATTGAAGAGATCTGTTTAGGACGCATATCACTTTCTCCGGTTGGCATTCAATACCCAGCTTCACAATTTCTGGTATGATACTGTCATGACCAGCCGCCTTCCTGTTCTTTAGCCTTTTTGCTGCCTCGAACATCTCCTCCCTGTTAAAAGGTTGATACTACCCTGGATCTGCCATGTCATAAAATACTTCTTTTGGAGTCCAGGTCATATCTGTTTTCCTGGTACTTGAGCTCCCTGGTGACTATTTCATACCCTTGGTCATATACGTCGTTCTCCAGATCCACGTAGATTTTCGTCCAGTGCAGCCTTTTTTGAGTCATTTATGGCTTTTTTATATTGCTTCCTTCTCTCTCAATGTTCTATTTCCAGTGCTCTTACCTTGCATTGTTTCGATTGCGTGCCTGTCGGCGCCTTGTCATCGATCTTCTGGCCGCGTTCGTTCTGTCTCTCAGATCGGCAATCTTTTGGTTCCACCAGAACGGTTGCGACTCACCCCTGACCGAGCAATTTTCGCTTGGGCTTTCTTTCTGCGCTGTCTTTATTATGAGTATATTCCTACTCATTTCGTTACCGGTTGATAATAATTCTAGTATGTCCCTGGAAACCTCCTATTAATAGTGGCGCTTCCCATGAGTTCCGTTTTCTATATTTTTGGGATTCTGCTATCATCTTTTTCGAAAAATATGTCATTGTGCAGGCTTAACGACTCCTCCTCCGATACCTCCCAGCCCTTTATTTTCCTTGCCATGTCCGACGTTTACGATTTGCTCTCTCCTCTCAGAAAAGTTGGTGTATCACCATTGTTGTGCACTACCAGGTCGAGTGAAGCTCGGCCTAGTAAGCTCCCTACGGATCAGTGCTTGGTGCTCCCCTTAGAGGAAACGCCGCGTTGCAATCGCCCATGAGTACAAAGCTTTTGGCTTTGGTCGTAGCGATGTTCAATATCTCGTCTACTAATTCTTTATACCTCTCCATGTTGATGTTTGGGGACAGATAGCAGGCTATGATGCTAAAAGCTTGCATCTCTAAGATGAAGTTTTCCTTGCCCGAGCTTGTTGTTAGAATTCTCAGCTTCTTGTTCTCGCACTTGATTGCAACGTCCCTATTCAGGTCATTCATACATTCGGATACTGCCACATTTCTCTTATTAGGTTCTGCGACCACTATTAAATCCACTTCCTTTTTTTACATGTGAGATTGGCGATGTCGCTAGCCGCCCTCGCCCTTCCAAAGTTCACTTGTAGTATTCTCTTTGCCTTCGTAAGGCTCTGGCCTTTTCCTTTCCCTCATTGCATGCCATTGAATCTGCCCCATGCCTTCCTCTTTGCATGCCAAGCTGCACTCTTTAGCCTTATGTCCTTTTTCAGGTATCTCCCTTTTCCAGGGGTATTAATATGAATGGATTGAAATTTTTTAATGGCAGGGAACCTATAGTCATTGAAGACAATACATTGAAATTCGGCCCAGACACTTTTGAACTGACCGAGGGTTTGAAGGAACTTCTGACCAGAAAACAACCTGTAAATTTCACCGATCAAGACATTACAAACTATAAAACGATTCTAATGGTCACCAATACACACAAACTCACCAACGAAAAAATCAATTGCATAAATCTTGGAAATATTACAATATCATCTCCAAGATAATTCCATCAAAGAGAAAATGGAGATCAAAGAAGTATACACAGCAAAACAAGACAACCGCTCAAGTGAACACATATGACGACGAACAGTATGCGGTTTCTGATCAGAATATGGAGATCGTTCAACAAGAGAAAACTACTATCAACGAGTAGCGTTCATTGTTATTCAGGCATTCATCGTTGATGGACTCTTCTAGCCAAAGGAGATTGCCATCAGAACCGGAGATCAATGCAACAATGAGAGAGCATCTTGTATGCACCATCATCAAAAGGATCGTTCTTGTAGTCTACGTAATATAGATATCTTGTATAAATGGATATATGATAAATTACCCAAATGAAATGTTTAAAAAATTTCCCCTCCTGAAAAGTTGAACTCATTTTTGAAAGCGTTAAAATGATCCGATGTAAACAAACTGAAGATGATTCAAAATGTTGAGAATTAGATGATAATTCGACCCTTATGATGGTCTCATGAAGGTCGAAACGATTGGTTCAAAACGTTCAGTTCGCAAATGTTTCACCAAAGAATGACGTGTGAACTGTACGAGCTGAATTTATTCATTCTCAATATGATTTTGAAATATATGTAAATGGAGAGGAATCAGGTTTAAATTTCTGTATGCATTTGAACTGTCAAAATAACGCTACATCTACATCTGTATTTGTTGTCAATATGTAGCGAGTCCATTGAGACGGATAATTTGTAAAGTACGTTCGATCTTCTCAGAGTAATAGTCTGACAGGTGAGAAATGACGCTTTAGATATATAAAAATGCATAAAATGAATCGTAAAAAACGTTTTGTTTACAATTCATCGAGTTTCTCCACGTGGTCTACATGTTGAGATATATTCAATAATAACGATCGTCTAAACGAAGATTGTTGATCTATAATTTGGGGAGTTTTTCCATCAGTCTCTTGGCGGATTAAACCTGAATGTCCATCGCTGTAACTGAATGCATTTGTGACATAATTTGTTTTCAGGAAAAATATCCCTTCTACGACTTCAACTTTAAATTTATCGACCACTTTTATGAAAAACAACTCACAAAACGTTAAATCTGTCACTCGTATGTAGGAAGACGATCCAAAATATCGAAAACAGCTCGCGAAACGTGAACCGTGGAAAATCACTCTTAGCATCCCCCAGTTTTTCAGTTGACAATACTTTTCATATAACTCAGTTCAAAGTTGTGTAGATATTGGATGTAAAAATTATATTTTTGGTACGTCCATTTGAGACACCCTGTATATTACGGTACAATTTCTCGTATTTGGAACACCCTCCATATCTTCGAATCCCGTTTTTTTCCATAGAATGATAACTATGTTTTTTCTACTCTGATAAGGATACCTGTATATGATCCGATGCTGGATCATTGCGATTGGGACACTCTGTATTTCAGTCCCACCCGTTTGTTGCATTGAGGTCACGCTGACACTACACATGCGTTGATTTTCTCATTTTTCTCTTGACGGGACCTTCTGTATCTGTCTTTCCTTGAAAATATATGTAAACGAGATTATGGAACGTTATATATATTTTATGGAACACTACATTACATTATGGTCATGTTTTTTCCTTTATTTCGGAATGTGTAATGTTTTTGGGTACTCTGTCTTTGCTTCATTATGGCCATGTTTTTTTCCTTCATTATAGAATTTTCGTTTATTTGTATATGTCAGTCTAACATGAATATATGAAGCTTGTTTAGCTCCCAGAGTCTATTTGCATGTGAACATTTTTAATTATGTTTCTCTGTTACATTGAGACGGATCCCATAACAAGTTTTCCTTATCGGTTCTCAATCAGTGGTTTGAATTGTGATATTTCGTTCTATAATGACGCTGGCGGGTGAAAATTGATGAATTTATAATCTCTATGGGTTTTCTCCTTCAATTTGATAGCCCATTCGGTTTTCTGGGCCTTGAATTGAAATTTTCCTTTTTTAAATCGTATTTCGAGGGCGCAACTGTAGTAGGTACATCGATTCGCTTTAGCTCGTTGATTTTCTTAATTTTTCTCTTGATGCGCCATTCTCTATATTTTATGGAACAGTCTGTATTTGATATATGTTTTTTCTCTTGAAAGGGCGTCCATGTTTTTTTATATAACCAATTCAGTTTGATTTTTTCTTATTATGTCGCGATCGGCGTCTGTCTGTCCATTTTTTTTTCCAATTCATGCTTTATTTTTCTCTTGATTGGACGTTCTGTATATTTGATAGTACAGCCTGTATATTTGATATTTATTTTTGCTACGTCTATTTGAGACATTCTTCATGTGAAAATGCATTTTTTGTATTTGGAACATTCTGTATATCTTCGAAACCTGTTTTGCAGCTATATTTTCTCTATCCTCGTACACGTAGGTTTTCTCGTAATTGCCATCAATTTTTTTTGTATGAGTTATCATTGGCAGTTCATAATATTTTTTCGAGCTTTTTCATACGAGTGCTATTCTCCAACCGTCATTACATTTTTATTGTTGAAGGAATATTTTGTTCCTGATAAATGAAATACTTTCAGTCGTCACATTGAATAATGAGTTGTTTCAAACAATATATCAGCCATTTCTCTCACACCCGTAAACACCCTAATCTCCGCATTTGTTAGCGTCTTTATAGGAAATTCCTTTTTCGGAACGATTTCGAATATTTATTATGGAATGAGTGGTTGGTGTTGCTTTCGTTACATTTGTTAGGAATCATGCTTCAGGTAGGGTTGCTGTTGTTGGAGGTTGTTATACATTTTTAAAGAATTTGTTTTGTTCATTTTCTCGAAAAACAGTTCTTCAAAGATGTCAATTTCATCAATTTTACAACTTGTGCTGTTTAAAACTTGTGCTGTGAAGTTTTAGTGCTGTGCCCCTTTTTGCTTTGTTTTCTTAGTGCTGTATTTTATGTTATTCAAAAGACCCCGCCCTCAGAACAAGTAAGAATACCTAGTTGTTCTTCAAGTTTTTTTTTTTCAAAATCTAACCCCATATTTGGCTGCCTAAACTGGAGTATGGAACACACCCTGGAACGCCGCTGCGTAACTTGAAAAAATTCGGTTTTGTTTATGTTTTTTCAAATCAAAATTAATTTTTTTTTTCGTTTTTTCGAAACACCTCAGATAGCTCTGCCTATGAATGTGTTTCTGTTCACTATTTGATTCTACTCTGAAATACTTATAACTGATTTCTATCCACGTAAATAAGGTTAGGTATTTTTTCGATTACGACTTCCATGAGCTATATTTTTGTACTCCGCCTTTCCACGATCCTCTTTTCACCATCCGCCTTTCCACGATCCGCTTTCCATGATCAGTATTTACATGATCTACGAAAGCCCCTTTTCTATCCACGTTTTGCGCGCCCTCATAAGTTAGGTTAGGTATCCAACACATCGTGAACAAGGCCTCTATTTCACTTTACAACCCATCGTAAACACGACCTCTCTATTCCATCATATCTCTCCACACGTAGGTGGTTGTCATACGCAAACATTGTGCTGCGCCTGCGCTGTGAAAAAGTGTTCCATATTGACCCAATTTCCACTTCCATTCATTCATGAACTGTTGTCATATGATGCATAAGTCAATAGCAAATATTTTCAAATCTGACCAGAAATGAAAATCAATACGACGTGATATTTGAATTATTGTTCCTTATGGTGGTTGATCTGTTGGTTGCTTTTCTTCGATGCTGAAAATCACATTCTCATTAATTTCCCAAATGCATACATACCGCAGAATCAGAGGCTTTTCTTGTCGTTTGGCCCTTTCCTGCCTGGAAGTTGGGGAAGAGTCCGACCTGTTGATTTGTATGTTACAATGAATTGCAATAGGATCAAATATTCATGATGAAATGATTTTGAAATGAATATATCTGCCCTGGCGTTGAACTGAAACTCTGATCTTTTTTCACACCAACACCGGATATAAATATCTGATTCTGAGTTGCAAATGTGATTTTGTGTACAAAACGAAAATTGATTATCTGATATCTCAATTTCCCTGCTGAAACAAACTAGCACTCGAAAAATTGACCATTATAACTAATTTGCACAAATAGTTTCCAGTAGTATGATAATATCATACACTCCTAACTATGAATATTTCTAGAGAAGGCGTAAGTAACTACGATATAGAACTAGGAATGATTCAAGAAGATCTACGCTATACACCTCTGGGACACAACTGTCTTCACAAACCGATCTGCCCTGCTGGTTCTGAGAAATACCGAAGGATAGACGGATCTTGCAATAATGAGTACAATTCTCTGTGGGGCGCGACTAGAACGCCCTTTTCAAGATTGTTACCTTCCAGTTATGATGATGGTGAGTAGTAGATATTTCATATCGAATGGACAAAAATGATACTGCGTAATTCCCACCTACCCAGTCGCCGGACAAAATTAATACATGCTACGATAATTTCACTTATATTTTATTCATGTAAAAGCCAAAGAAAAATAAAAGATAGTTTTCTTCTTTATGAAATGATGTCAAAATCTCTTGGATATAATCTTTTGGTCTGATATTTGAGTTCTTTGACATCGCAAAGGAATAGTAGTTTTTTTGTTTGTAGTAGTCTCTGACGAATGAATCCTTAAAAATCATTCGATAAATTTTATATTTTCTGTTTAGAATAACTAGAGGAATCAAGGAAATATGCTTCCGTTCAAAATCTTATATTGTTATCATTGATTCGTTCAATTTTGCACAGTATCATTGCCACTGCGGAATGCTGACTGATCTTCAAAAAATTTGATATTAATTCATTACTTTTGGAGAAATTTCCTTTGTCACTTCTCATCAACACGCCAAAAGTCCTCAGTGATGCCTAGTTCCATCAAACATTCGTGGACTTATTTGATCAAAATCAGAATATTATCATGATACCCGCCCTGAAGTGTTGACCAGTTCTTGATTTAATGTTTGGAATGAATTTGTTGGCATTTCTATATCATATAAACCCCTTCATTGAGCAACAATATCGGACCCAAAAACGCCGTTCTTCAATTTGATAGTGTAAGTGCGATTATGACTGACATATTTTGGTTTATGTTTTGGTTGAGTCTATCCTAGAGGAGTGAAATATTTCAGAACTTTCCTTCTTTAAGTTTTGTGCAGTTCCGTATCCCCGCAGAAAATAACCGAAAGGTCATAAGATCTTCCACGTGTCCACCCCTTTGTTTGTCTGCCACATCCATTGAATTTGAATAACGAATGTTGAATAACGTCTGAATGTTCTTTTGGGAGGTATCTGAATATTGTTTACCATATTTTGGATTTTCTCTTCCCCCGGAAGTGAACAAATTCAATTATTTGTTCTGAGAAGGACACATTACTAAATTCACCCCGATACGTTACTGGTATTCTGGATAAAATAAACATATAATTAACATGTTTTACTTTCACGGGGAGAGAAAACAAATATAGAGATCGAAAATTTGGAACACAAAATCTGCTTTCCTTTGTGGACGTTCATATGATTTGGGGGGTAATAATAAAAATTTCAAAACAAAACATATTTTTTCGAAAGTTTGTGATAAAAATAGCTAACCTTATCCCAGGAACTATCGAAGCGAACATTGAGGAAAACTGAAGTTCACAAAAAAACTATAGCGACCAAATATTTTTCTAGAGTTCATATATTATATTAGACATATTTCAAAAACATCCAATGGAGATTATCCATCTCCTGATGATGGATGAATCGAAACTAAACAAGAACGAAACTGTTCATCGATGGAGACTGATCTATGGGATTTTAAAACAATATCAAATTCTCAGTCTACTTGGAAGAAGTACAAAATCTGGAAAGTTAATAATTTTGCAGAGATTGACACCGTGAATCATTTCACGAAATCTCTCGAAATCAGTGCATTTAATAGAGGTAGAGTACTGTACGTCAATATGGGTGAATGAAAAAGTCGAACGGGCTCAAATATATTGAAAAATCGTTAGCAATATATCTTTTTATTTCGAAAGTTTCTTCATTCTTTTTCAGAAGTTTATATTAAAGAAAATATATTTCGTATAAATTTTGTTTTTTTTTATTTTTCCAATTTTTTATTTCAGACAGATATCAATATCTCCAAAATTCTCAGCCGAAATGTGAATTTGATATCTTGCACGTACTATCTGAACTTACTGGGATTACAAATATCTGACATACCTTATAATGTTTTTTCATTGATAAATAACATATCGTTCACCAATAGAAAATTTTCGAAATGTTCCTAATAGATGTTTGGCTCACTTTCTTCAACAGATCATCAAGCCATATACCAGATATCTACAGCTATATGGTGATATTCTCGGTGTGTTCCTCATGATGAGCCCAATACTTACAGCATAGTCCTATAGGCGCCGTTTAGACCGTATATTGATTCACAAATCTTGCCTATTTGCGTCTCCAGATTCACTACAGGTCATTTGAACCTATAACTCTACCGATTCGGATGCTCTCGAATATTTTTCCTAGAATTTCTTTGGCATAAATTCTGATTGAATGCCAATGACCCCTCTCAGTGCACTCGATCGATGAAATATATTATTTTGCTTGGAATAAAAAGGAGGAGTTTGAGAGCTATGATGACGAAACAAATAGAATTAATTCGCTGGCGACAAGATCTAAGCTTGGTGATGAGGACAGAGTTTATTGAAGCAAGAAACTCATGAAACATGACGATAAACCCATTGAAAGAGGTGCATCATGCCAAACTGGCAGAATATTCAAAAATGGTTTATATAATCGGCAAAACAGTCATTTGAGGACACTTATTTGTCCAAAGTTGTTCGTTAACGAAACCTCCAGGACACTGGGAGTTCCATTGTATTTTGTACTACGTAGGAAGCAGAATCTTGTGTTTACCTCCATGACTATAATTTGAACTGTGGTAGATATATAGAAATCCTAAGAAACACTGTTGCGGAGGGGAGTATATCCTTGGAGATAATGCTCTCAGTATATGTTCCAAAAAAATTGGCCCCTGTCTATAGTACTGCAGAAGCTCCATCTTCATTCCTAGACCTATGTCGAATAATCTCCGTCATAAAAATATTTAGGCTCTCGTTAAATTGCCAATGAAAGTAAGTTTTCGAAAACAACCGCAAAAAATATCCGGCTAAATCTGAGCTCTTGTAGTATTACCCCCGAGAATTAAAAACAAATCATACTATGAAAACTCCTGAACCTATCTGAAGCGATTATCAGATGATGTGACACTGAAATTCAATGGAGATTTATAAAGAGCTAATATCCGTATTTGCTCTGACGGAAAGTAAACGGTAGTTGTGGATATTTCAGTTGAAATGACCCTTCCGAAAATCTCAATCCACAAAATTTTCAGTGTCCCTTTCGAATATTTCCTGAACCTATCTAAAGCGATTATCAGATGATGTGACACTGGAATTCAATGGAGATTTGGAAAGAGCTAATATCCGTATTTGCTCTGACGGAAAGTAAACGGTAGTTGTGGATATTTCAGTTGAAATGACCCTTTCCGAAAATCTCAATCCACAAAATTTTCAGTGTCCCTTTCGAATAGGTTTCTCAATAGTTCTAACAAACGCTCGTCAAAAATGGCCCTTCATATGTGGCTCTCCAATTCAATGGCATGAGAAGATTTTTGAAGTTTGAATGATTTCAATGAACTATCATTTTGAATTCATTTTCTATCCTATGTCAAGAGAGCTAAGCGATATGAGTTTTGTGGCACTTCCAACCTAATGATGTATCCATAAAATGAATACTGAATAAATCAGTCACTGGTAACTTGTTTCAGAGGAACCCAGAGAGCAACTAGTATTGTAGATAATTTAAAAAATACTCTTGCATAATTATGTATTATTATTTAATTTTATTTTAACTCTATATTACTTCAGTTGGAAATCGTTGAATATCATGACAAAAACATAAAGTAACAAAGAAATAATATAAATATGGTTGAAATATAATTGATTCCAGAAATATTCACTGAATGAGAGAAGTAGTGACATGCAATATATAGATAATTATTAATATAACCTTCGAATGCATCAATAGACTTCAGTTCTTCCTTAGTATTCTTGATATTGTGCTATTGAACCCATAATCAAATGCAAGTTCTCTTAAAAAACAGTTTAATCATCCTTGTCCCTCTTTTTCGGAATTGAGAATTGATAATTTTTGGGAGTTCTTAGTAATGAAGTTGGCCTGGTAATAATTCGAAAAGAAACGTTCAAGTCAATTTGAATACGTATGTTTTCCAATGTACTAAAATTTTGTTCTGAATTATTAAAACTGTAGTTGTAATGGCAAACTTGAAATTTCGTTTGGTAGGCAACAATACGCTAAATATTATTTTGACCTTTTTCTATTTGGTATCTTTCATAAATAGAATAGACGGGATACTGAACAATGGATGGATTTTCTGAATCGTTACCTCATCAAACAGCCAAACAAAATATATCTATTGTTAGCAGAGAAGTTCTTGGTGATATAAGCCAATAGCTTCGGTGTTTTGGATGTTATGCAGGTGATGTGAGTGAGAAATTACAGTTTCGTTCATCAAATACAACGCAAATATTCAAAGTCAAGGAATGTATTCAATATTATTAGATCATCGGTGCCTGAGAACGATTTAAACCCATAACTTAACATTTGTCGAGGTTGAGTTCTTCACAGTTATCCCTACACAAATCAAATAAGTGGTCCAAATCATTTTGAAGTTTCAAACAATCAACATGTTATTCAATTTCCTGATGTAGTGTGAAATTTTAATTTATTGACCAAGATTCCATGATTTAGTTCATCAAACGCTTTTGAGAAATCAGTATGAATTGTAAGAATTCGACATCCCCTCTCAAAAGCATTCAATATATCTGATTGAAAACTTCGCTTTGCTTTTTGTGAAGCTATGTTGTTGATTATTCCAAATGTTGAGACAATGCCAAAAAATTTGTTTGTTTACAAGAGAGTCGAATAGTTTGGGAATAACTGATGGTAAACTGACACCACTGTAACTATTTGGTCTCATTACCTGATTTGTGGATGGGTCTGATGAAAGGGGTTTTTCAGAATGCGAGAATTCATTTCTCCTGGGAGATAAATATCGTAATGAAAATAGTGGGAGAACTATGTTAATACGCATTTTTTTCAATAAAAATTATGGAACACTATCTGGATCAGAAAGCTCCTCTTTACATATCACATTGAAAACGTCAGTGAAGGTGACCTGACATGCATTAAAATCAAGTGCATCACTACAGTGTTGTATGGATGATTCCCAGTCTATATTCATATTATCGTAAACTGAAGAGAAATGATTCGTAAACAGATTCACAGTGTCAAACCATTAACGCTATTCCATCGTCGTGAAACATAGAAGGGTGATGAAAATTGGCATTATTTTTTGAGTAAGCAAATATCCAGAATGAGTGTGAATTATTTGAAATATTATATATGTTATATACATTGTGTAGTTGAGATCCACATCGGGAATATTAAACAGAAAATTGTAGATAATCTATCCCGTATTTATTAATTTCAAATAATTTATGAGCTTGCAAAGTTTTCGTTCTGAGCTGTACCAGGATAGATAATCATAATTTTTTTGAGCTTGAGAGAAATAAATAGAGCCATGCGCGTCACAGAACTGTTCTAAAGCTTGGTTCACAAAAGTTTTATGAAAATAGTTATCCCAGTCAGAATTTGAAAATGATTATTGATACCCAAAAGATCAGCATTATGAAAGTTGTAAGCCATCTCCTCATATGGCAACTCAGATTTAATATCAACCATATGCAATTGAAAAATTCAACAAAGACTTGTTCCACTGCAGCATTCTCGGAATTCAAACCATGGCATTGATGTATCGATAAAGGCAATAAGTACACTTTCTCCTCTTGATTTGTCACTTGTCGAAATTGAAAACATCTAATCAAAACAAGTTATAATCAGAAATGTGGTGTTTCTCCACTTGAAATATCAAACCACGTGTAATACAAACTTTGCATAGTTAAATTTCAGAAATTATAGAAACTCATCATCAACCCTCCGACATTTTGATAGTGAAAGTTAAAGACACTTTCAATTTTTTTGGAGGTTGAATTACTTTGGGGATTCCTTTGGAGTGTTTGAAAGTAAGGTCATTTTCTCCATTTTCTCTACTGGTTAGGAGTTCATTTTAAGCCTGATTCAGCGCAAACCGCTACAGTTGTATCAAATCATATGAAATTCGATAACTCTTTCCAAACAGATGACTCCTTTCTTCAAATATGTCAGACACAAGGCTGAATTCAGGCAGGATAACTCTCAAAGGTTTGTGTCGACTGTTATTGTGTGGTCTGCCAACTCTAATAACTTTAAATCACTTCTATAAATTGAACAAAAACTCAGCCATGTTGTATATGTTCATCTAGTATATTAGGTGGCGATTTATTATTATTATTATGAATCAAGTTTTGACAGTTGACATTCGATCTTGTACCTCAGGAAAAATATCTTCAGAATTGGTTGGCACTAGCTGTGTGTTGTTAGTAATTTTTTACAGAGCTCAGATATTTGTTGAACTAGCTTTGGAAGGCTCCTCAGACCAGTGTAAGAACATTGTAAAGGAAAACAGAGTTATCTCTCTGTAGTAGATATCACAGAGCAGGACTCATCATCATTATCTGGTTGCAACTGTCACAAGAAATTATTTTGGAACATTTTTCTAGTTTTGACATATTTCGGACATTAAGTATGAGTATGAGAATTCTGTCTATTTTTACTAAAGTTCAAACAATGAACCAGTTCTTCATGTATTTTGGCTGCCGTAGTACAGAGTTATTTTGCTATTTTATGCTAGATCTTCAAATGAAGGTGGAATAAAATTGCACTAATATTCCACTTTTGCTGCTGTTTTTTACAAATCGTGATGCACTATGTATGAAGAATAATGAAGATATGTATTTTTGAAAAAAAGTTGTTGTTATCAATGTGATATTTCAAGTATTTGTTATTATTACATGGAATCGAGGAAAAATAACGAAATCATGTAGAAATCATAGTAATCTAGAAATCAGCAGGCATCGATAACTTAGTAGAACTTTCAGAAGAGTCCATTACTTCCTTCCAAAATGCAGTAAAAAATTTGAAAACAAAAAGAGCAGAATCCTTAAAAAATATTGAATACAATTTTTCTCAAAAGTGCTTTGGATGAATTATTTAGTAAAAGATACTAAAGAAACCGTTAAAAATTCAGTGGAGTCGAGGCAAGTGATCCATTCCAATAACAAAATTACAAGATGTTCCATGTTCAAATATCAGCAACAGGAATTTTCATTTATTAGTCCCAGAAAAATTATCCGAAATTTTTACAATAGGGCTGTTTACAGATTGGTAGCAGAAATTCGAAAACTATGTACTGCTCCAAGGAATGGATGCTGAAAATGCTGGTCAATTAACGCCCTTCTGCTACCCTAGTTCAACCATGACTTAGCAGATGTAAGTAATTCGATTCGTTTTGAATAAAAATAATATAAATACATTTGAAGTAAGCCAAACTTTTAATATATTGGAGAAATACTTCGGAGAAAAAGGAAACGGACGCATGCGTTCAAGTCAATTTATGTACATGAAACATGAAAAAGGCGAAACATATATTATTTTTCACAGGGAAAAAGTCTTCAACTCACTGGCTCCTGTTGTCACTGCTGCAAAGATCACATGACCAAATCTCTTAACGATTCAGATTTTAGGAGAAAATGTAGAAAACTATCGGATTCAGCTGATCCATATGACATTATAGGAATATGGGAATCGGATGTCATAACACAGATATCATCAGAATAAAAAAAACAAAACCCAGATTAAATGCTCAAGATGTGAGAACAGTTGGCGTTAGACTCTAATCGAATGTCCAGCGTAAAATATGGTTAATAAAAAATGCAAAATTGAAGCACATTTCACACACTTTTGTCGTACAACAAATATCCGGCATGTTGAATGCCTTTGCTTACATAAAAGTGAATATCATCACCTATAAAGCTATTTCAGATACAGGGACTGAAGTTTCAGTTGCTGGTGAGTTTTTTTTTTAATGTTTTCCATTTCAAAATCCATATTAATGCGCAGCCACCCGAATCTGTCGTTCGCCAATTCATCTCGTTTACATATACATATCAAATGTTAAATATTTTATGGAAGACTCTCAACCATGAACCATATATATCTGCAGGGGTGTGAATATATTATTAATCGACATAAATTTAATGATCAACGTGAACATTATATAACAATAGTTTTCAAAACCTCTTTCGAGATTCCTGACAGCATATATATCAAGAATATATGACATTCGGACATCGTCACATGTCAAACTGAAGATGCGTTTTTTTAGGACATTAAATTTTTTGTTTCGTTAATATATGGCATGCGATTATATTAGGTCAATATAATCGCAGATAAAAGAGGTATACTGCAAGAGCAAGTGGCCCTGCTTTTGACCACCAATTGTTTTCAAGTAAATCTCTGAAGAACTGACAAATTCACCGCTGCCAAAGTGCCTGCGAGCGAAGCGAATCATTTTTTTTTCAAAGTTGGTTGGCTGGCCATCAATTTGGATAGCAAGGTTAGCCAAGTTTGGTTAGTAGTTTTGTTCCCTTCTCCTACACAGGACAGTTTTACTCAATATCTTACGGGATTTTCGAAACGGGCCGAAATCCAGCCAATGTCTTACGTAAAAGGAGGGAACACAACCTTACCTAACTTGGCATACCTTACTATCCAAGTTGATGGCCAGCCAATCATTTTTTTTAAATAACGCTTTGCTACGCTTGCGGGAACTTCGGTAGCGGTGATTTTCCTTGACTTTTACAAATTATTATTTGGACACAATAGTGACAGTCAGTTGATAGATGCAAATACACAAAATTTGGTTTCAACAGGAACAGATAATTCAGCAAATGTGTTACAAATAATGGTAAAAATGCAGTTTAGGAAAGTTTCGCGTATCACAAAAATATTCCAAATCCATGTTTCGGAGGCAAGAACACAGATCCAAAGGAAATCGGAGTCATTTAAAAATTCCCATCACGGAGCAATCCTACCTACCTCAGATAATTTTTGGGTTCGGTTAATTAATTGAGTCCCCTGAAATAAGGGATGAGGCTGGTCGACTGAGGAGTTTTTCCATAGTAAATAATATTTTTTTTTAGGACTGAATATCATGAAAATATATTCAAAAATATAAAAATATGCCCTTTTGAAACCAGCTCATTTCGACCCAAGCAAACCAACCGTTCTTCTAATAGATGCTTTCCGACTGAATAGCCTGGATTATATATTATTACAAGAATATGAAGATGGCTAAAATTGAAACAGTGTGAATCACGTTTTGTGTCAGACAGATCACACAGGTACACCAACTTCAGTCATAAAACAAATCCCACCAACGCATAAGTCTTTCGCGCATGGACACTCCAATTTCACCAGCACACAGCCATCGCATCTAAGCTAAACGAGCAAACACATCTCGCCATCGATATTTAACAATTATAGTATACAAAAAATAAAGAAATCATATTTTCCAAGCACAATGGTCACCAAGGTACGTTATACACTTGTCTACCCCCCTATTACCCCATTACTAATTCACTCACATAGATCCAAGCCATTGTCACACAACAAGAAATTAATTGTATTTTCCCTTTCTCAGATTTTCTTGAACACCTACTATGAAATGAAAAAACAATAAAACAAAAAAGGAAAAAAAATACCGAAGATGCCCCACGTCTATAATGCCATAATTTAAATTTTGATTTCCACAACAGAATTTCCTAACAAAAAGATAAACATATACCAGGATTCAAGAAAACCTCACAACCCAAAATAAATATATATATATATATATATATATATATATATATATATATATATATATATATATATATATGATGCGTTGATGGCGGTCGTTTTTTTTTATTGTATATATATTTATTTTTCCACAATCAAACATCATAACAAAAATAAATTATTTTTGTTTTCAATTCTATTTTGTTTTACTAATATTTTGCAATTTTCAAAATCTTTAAGCTAATTGCCTTTTCAAAGATTTTATTTAATATGTATTGATGAATAAATACCCATATAAATATTCAATATCTCCGGCTATGCACTTTACCTCCTTTTCTATCTTGTTTCCTCCACCTCAGCTAACTCAATCGGTATGCCTATGGAATCCCAGAAGTTGGTTCTACTGTGGAGCCCTCTTGATGTCAATTTCAGAAATTACCAATTCATTGTTGACCAAACATTGAAAATAATGCAGATATTCATCAAATTAATAATTTCCTTTATTCTGGAAACCTTACTTCCACCTAGTCTGCGAAAAATAACCTAATTTGTGCTTCATAGCAAGTATATACACCAAATGTGAAATCATGTGATAATAAAGTGAAATTTCAACCTAGTTTTGTAGGTTATGTGTTCTTTATCGTATTTCGTGAAAAGTTCTACCTATCAAATTCTTCAAAAGTTTAGTTTTTTATTGCACTGTGGTAACTTTTATGGTTTCAACAAATACCTCGGACTTCTTGTACCAAAGTGTTCAGTGTTCCGGATTCTCTCCCGTTCCTGGAAACTGCTGCTGCTCTCGTCGACTGGGACTTCTCCACGTATTCGTAAATTTCCAATGGAACAAATGTAATGTGGACTTTGCATTCGGGATTTCTTTATCGGTATTGTTCTTCATATTTTTCTCATGTTCTCTTGGCTAATAACTGATTTTCTATTCCAAATTGTTTGATTTTTCCAAATGTAATTTTTTAACGTATTTCTTCCAAAATTATGTTTTTCTCAATCTCCCTCGCTTGTTGATTCCTCTCTCTTGATACCATTACATTCTGTTTTCTTTCTCGAATTTTCGATTCTCACGCACCTTTTGTAGCACTTTTTATTAATTTCACCTTTTTGACAGTTTTTATTCACAAAACATTTTTAACCACCTTATGAACTATATACAAGACATGTAAAAATCAGTTTTTTTACGTTTCTGCTTGTCTATATTTTTAAATTTCCTAATTTTGCCTCAAGATCTCTCCTGGCATCTCATTGGCTGTTGTGTTGAGATCCAATTTCATATACAGGATGTTCGAACTTTCAATATTTTGTTATCTGCTTGTAATCAAAATATTTTCGTAAATTTTGATTTCTAAAATTTTAAAATTATGCCAATTGTTTGTAATGTTGAAAACATCTTTATTTCAAACATAGGTATAGATTAATATTATACAAGGTTTCAGAAAAACGCTAGAATCTTCAGAAAAACTGTAAAATAACATAGCACAGACTACTAAATACAAACGTTTTATTATTTTTGGGTTTTTTAATTTTTCATTCTCATTTCAGCTCTTTAAATATTTAACGTACTTCTAAACATAACAATATATACATATTTATATATATATATATATATATATATATATATATATATATATATATATATATATATATATTTATAAGGAGAACATCAAACCAACAGAAAATATATTTAAATGAAAATGCACAAAAAATGTCACGGCAATACCGTCGGAAGCAGAAAATGGGTACAAAATGGAGTTACTAAATGATGGGATAAAATTTGTCAAATCCTCAAAAAAAAATAATCAAAAGGGATTTGTTGTCATTACACAAACTAATGACTTACTGGATAAAAATGTTTTGGCAACTATATATTTTTCTCAGTGCATAGTGACGAATTGAATCAAGGAAAGCACATGCTGAAGTGAACCCGAATTATTTGATGAATGATTTCATATTTGTGCGATTCATGAGAAAATATTGATTTATGTAGAATCATTATATATTGAACCCACTACCAAAATTGCATACATCACCCACAATTGAATAATTCTGCGTCATTTAAGCCAGATATTCTATGATGAAAGCAGGTTGCCATATAATCAAATATTTTATTGAATATTTTTTCATAAAGGAGAATTAAATGGAAATCTGAAAATATTTCACGAATTTCTTTCAGGTATTTGGATTCCACGAACTTCCGAAGTGGAAGGACAAGATCTCCCGAGTCCAAGACTCGTTTCTTCTTCAATCTTGAACGACAATGATGTCTCCCGCGATGATCTCACACTTTTGGTGATGCAGTTTGGTCAATTTCTCGCCCATGATATTACGCAGTCTCTGGATTTTACTTATGGTGAGTTTTATAAATGAACATAGGAGATGATTTCATAGTAATTTAGAAATGGCCATAAGAATATATGAGTTCTGACCAAAATATTCAAAACACCGAAAGAATACATTGAGCAGAGATTGAATCCTTGAGATAAAAATTTTCACTCATCTTTTTTAATCATTTTTCTGTAGAGAAATATATATATATAAACTCGTCAATGTTTGCATATAAGTTTGTGTTTTTTTTTTCGTCTGATAATAATAATTATGTTTCTTTACATCTTCAAATCAATAACACTATACTTCTTTGTAATACACTTAAATGAAACATGAAATCAGGTAGTAGCGATTTATCCACACAATGTTCAGGATTACGGAAAGGTACTCTGGTCAATTTTTCGACCTCGGGCCCACTCCGGAACATAGTTTCCCAGCCCAAAAACTGCAATTTTTTGGCACCATGAAGGAGTCATTTTTCGACCATAACTATGAATACCTTTCCTAACAAAGTAGAATTTGCTGTAGATTCAGTTCTTCAAACTTTGTTGTTTTTTTCAAATATGCAAATTTTCAGCAATTTCTCTTGTTTTTCATAAAATCGCCCTCGTATCAAGACAATTCACTTTCATATGGTTCAGCGAAGTGAATTTTTACAAAATGTACATTTCAGAAAGATGTGGGTGGGAGGATGGAAGAGTATGCATATTCGAAACATCCCAACTGCGAGTACTTGTCTCTGAGCCTGTACAAAACAAGTTCAAGAGGAGTAATCAAAATTTCTTTCAACGACTCGTGAATTTCAATTTCCGGTAACAAATTTCTTATCCCCAGGCGCTAGGGAATTCAATTGAAAACAAAATCGAGTGGAGTTTGAACAAATATTTTTTTTTTATGCAAATAGCATTTTTTACAACACACACAACATTAATATTCAAGTACAACGTCTCCTTCCCGGAAACTCTCACCACATATAAAACACGTTTGATTCTTTGAAGATCCGGTTTCCGACAACCTGATATCTGAATGACACTACAACAACGAATATAACGTCACAATTTACATACCGAATGTAGGCCATGGTTATTTTATTATTTATTAATAATTTGCAAATTTGAAAAAAATACCAAATTTTGAAAAGCTGTATCTCAGAAACTATTGGGTCTACGGAGACAAAAAAAACTCAAAATTCGGCAAATTCTACATGGTCATTGTCGAAAAATCACTCGTTCATGGTTAAAATGGCCAAAAACTGAAAAAAGCGCCAAAAAATTGCAGTTTGTTGGGCTGGGGTTCCGGAAGGGCCCCGAGGTGGAAAACTTGACCAAAGTACCCCCACGTCATCCCGAACATTGTGTGAAAAAAGCGCTACTACTTGATTTCATGTACGTGATATCGATTCTGGACTACAATTTTATTGTATTATTGGTGTCAGATAGAATATCAATGGGCTCTGCAATTACAGTATAATCATCAGCAGCCGAATCATAGGAGAATGATACTAGCTCAAAGACTTTTCAATGATATATTCATTACATGAATGAGTATTTTTCATTCTAATCCACAGTAGACATTTCACTGAGTTTCTGTCTATTTTTGGGCATGGAGAGAATACCATTATTACTTTCACAATTTTTAAATGAGCTCTTAGCCATTTTTGAAGAATTAAATTTGCGGCACGAAAATTCAATTTGGATGATGAATGATGGTTTTAGCGGTAATTCTACATAACGAATAGCAAACACGTATTATGAATTGCATTCTGACATTTCCGCTAAAGAAATTAGCCATTAGGATCAACATTGAGGTATGCTGTGTATATTTTGAATTTGTATACACGATTTTACAAGAAATGGTACGATTGAAAAGATAGAGGGTTTTTATAGAAAATCTTGGGCAAGACTCGTCTTTTCATTTCTACACTATAGTCTACCGCAAACTGAAACCCATCTGCCCTGACAGGTTACTACGTTAATGATGAATATTAAGAGAATAAAACGATAAAATACATCGGAAAAAGAGTGGTGGTTGTTTGCTCTTCTAGACTACAGATTCTGTATGTATTTTGACATTTGATGATAAACTAAAGTCCAGACACTTATTCGTCAGTATCAAAATATTGCCATTTAGGTTATGGTAAATTCAAAATATCAAATAAGCAGAAGGCAGTATCGTCTAGAGGAAATTTCGTGAATGAGGTTAATCAACCCTGCCATACTCTTCTCGTCGGCGGTAATTTGCGCCAGACGCTTTAAAGCTCGCAGAAAATAACTTAACTTTACTTATAGTCTGAGTCTTGATTTATATACATGATGTTCAGAAAAGTATTTCAAGACTTTCTGTGAGCAGCTAGACCAATCTTAGGGGCCAAACATTCCCCAGACACATTCAAAATTTCGCTGATAAGCGCGAGGTCATTATTCGTGCGCTCGAGCGTGAGCGAGATAGCGGTGCGCATCGATCTCTCCCTTATGCTCACGGTCTACTCTGAGTGTATGTGTGTGTGTTCAGGATATAGTGGTAAGGTTTTGTGGAGTCTGTTCAGTGCATCTGTCGTTTCGGTAACAACGCGTGTAAGTAAAATAAAAGTATTTGAAGTGTTATAAAATAATAGTATAGCAGAATTATTAAACTGTGCTTTTTGTAATAATTCGGATGTTCATTCAATATTGTTTAGGGAGAGACGTTGAACAATTTTAAAACATCGGAAAGAACATAACATCGAATTTGAAGTTGGCGGTTGAATTAAGTGGTTACCATAAACAGTGTTATTTACATAGGTCATTTACAGGGTTCATGAACGAAATTATTTTATTTGTTCTTACAGAGGAAGAAGCTAAGAATGCTGCTGAGGATGATGATTTGAATATTCCATATCAAGATTGGATGAATGATGACGATGATGAAGATTGAAGAACCACAACATACTTAGTAATAAATAATAATTAATATTTCCATGAATCCTTTTTGAAATTTCACTGTTCAAATTTCTTCGTTTCTTGTGAAATAAAAATGCGAATACATAAGTATTTTATGAAATTAAATGCTGGTAAAAAACATTAATTTTCTAAATATATATAATATAAAACTTTCGTCCGTGAGTCATCAACTGTATGTTGAAAATATTGATAATTTTTTTATTTTATTATGATTAGCCTTCCAAATAAGCGTTGAAATATAATTCAATTATCATTGAAAGCTTTGATTAGACCGTTAACAACATAAATTCGATGAAGCTGTGTTATAAAGCCATCAAATTATTATCCGCGCGTTCATACTCACAGAGACATTTTAAATGTGTCTGGGGGATGTTTGGCCCCTAGGATTGGCCTGACTGCTCACGAAAAGTTTCGAAATAGTTTCCTGAGCATCGAATATAAAAATCAGGATTCAGGCAATGGGTATATTTGAGTTATTTTTTTGCGAGCTTCAAAGCGTCTGGCGGAAATTACCGCCGACGAGAAGAGTCTGACAGTATTGATTATGAATTTCTAACAACATTAAATGGAACATACATAAAAATCAGCTCTCAGAATTTAGGAAAAGTGAGTTATATCTTTACGTACCTTCAACACCTGGTACCTGTATATTGGCCGTCGGACCAAGGTAGCAGGTATGCATACCTTCGAAGTACATACTGACACTATTTTACCTCATAAATTTTGTTTCTCAGAAAATAAGTAACGTCTGGGGATCCTGGTATTTCGGACTATTATGCAAAAGTGTGTAAAAGTAAATCCGTCACTATCATCGTGCGACATAACAGAACGACCATTTACATATTTTCTCAGGTTACGCTACGCCCCATATTGAGGAGAGGGGTGTGATGACTGAAACCTGGTACCTACTTGATTATTTTTCAGCTTTTAGTACATTAACTGCATAATTATTATGTTTCTTTACAATAAAACCTTTCATCTTGAACATATTTTTTCACTCATTTCATCTTGTATGCTGTCTGAACCCATATTTTATTATCAGAAAACATATATATATATATATATATATATATATATATATATATATATATATATATATATATATATATATATATATATATATATATATATATATATATATATATATATATATATATATATATATATATATATATATATATATATATATATATATATATATATATATATATATATATATATATATATAGGGTGTCCCTGGACTTCCCCTTCTCCTCTCGGAATTGTATAGATGGGGTCAAAATATCACCAGTACTTCATATAACTTTTGTTCCTCAAAGCCTTCGTTACCAAGTTACGAGCCCTCAAAGTTACAAAATGAAAAATGATTTTCTTTGATAACTTTCTAAGTAAATATTTAAAATCATCTAAATTCCAGTGATTGACTGAACAAAAGACCTCCATCGATGAGCTTCCATGCAGGAGTCAGTTATTTTGCTACAAAGTCAGGAACGGACTACCCCCGATGGTCCACACCCCAAAACTTTGAATTGACAGATAATTTTTCAATAGTTTTCAACAAAATAAGGTTAAGAAGACAATTTTCTGAATAAAAGTACTCGTGTGGAAAGTCGATCGGAGCAACGATCCTTATTAAAAATGCAGTTTTACTCGACGACATCAAACCCGATCGTACACCATTATTTGAAATGAAAAATTTTCACAGTAGAATTACTAATGATAACGTTAATTCAACAACATTTATAACGGGGATAATACAAAATATGCTAAAATAGAGTCGTAAACAAAAAGTACAGTACCTAGTTGAAAGTTTCATTCACAATGTAGGTATTCTTTCAAATGAAATATCAAGTTATGTAGCTATGAAATATCGAATTCAGTCCATATTTTGTATGTACGCGTGGAATAAGCACGTTTCGTGTTGTGTTATCTGAATCTCATGAAACTCAACATTTGGATGTGGCAAATTCGTATTCACAGCTTAAATGTTGGGGAGTTTCACTGATAAGTATAATTTCATGGGAGAAAATCTTCAACCCGAAGATAAATTTAGCTGAAAAAACGCACATCAGAAGACATAAATAATAAAAAGCAAACGAATAAACTACGAAACGGCTGCACATGAATAGATGAAGAATATCCGGTGAATAAATTTATGTTCCATTTCTTCCACAGATGTTGATAAAAACACCTTGTAGAAAGGAATAAAATTAGTGTGGATAGAAAATGACAACTGGAATGCGATTTCGTTTTGTTGAGTGGTGCGTTGTCATTGTATTGTCAATATTCTAATAGGACAGTTTGAAGTGTTTTGATATGGCCGAACAGTTTTCATTCAACGAATATGCAGATATGCATGCATTGTATGGACGAGCATTTGGTAATGCTGCAGAAGCCCGTCGTCTGTATGCCTAGCATTTTCCCAATCGAACGTAACCAGCAAGAAAAACGTTCAAGCGTGTCGATCGCAGCTTGAGGGAGACAGGTATTTCTAATGGATGATTAATTGGAGCCTGTTGTTTTATTTCGATATTATTGTAGGTTCAGTTTTGCCATAATGAGGTGGTGAGGGCGCTCCTAGGGCTGTGCGTACCGTTGTATTGGAGGAAAATATTTTGGAAGCTGTAGCTGATGATCCTTCAATGAGCATCAGAAACCTATCAGAATAGTTCCATACATCCAAGTCAACTATTCATAGAATAATTAGGGAACAACTGCTCCACCCATATCACATCCAGAAGGTACTTGCCATGACACCTAAAGATTTTCCAGCACGACTGGAATATGCCAATTGGTCCGCGGATAAGCAAAGAGAGGATATGACTTTCATTACTCGAGTTTTATTCACTGATGAAGAAGGTTTCAGTAGAGATGGAGTAATCAACTCTCATAATCTCCACATATGGGCCGAAGAAAATCCCCATGAGATTTCAACGTGAATGTTTGGGCTGGTATCATAGGAAACCATCTTATAGGACCATTCGTTCTACATGACCGATTGAATGGAGAACGTTATTTGGAGTTCATTCAGAACGATTTGAATGGACTTTTGGAACATGTTCCATTGCAAACCCGACGAGATATGTGGTTAATGCATGATGGCGCTCCTACTCATTTTAGTTTGATTGTGCGGGACCATCTGAACCAGATTTTCCCCAATAGATGGATTGGTAGAGGTGGGCCATATTCATGGCCACCGCGGTCTCATGATTTAAATCCATTGGATTTCATTCTGTAGAGGCATCTGAAGATTCTTGTTTACGCTACACCTGTTCACACCAGAGATGCCTTTTTGAGTAATTCATAATGTAATTACATTACATTATGAAGCCATACGAAACGACCCTGGCATGCTATTTCGAATGCAGAGAGGGTGTTTACGCCGACTAAGAAAATGTGTCGCGCAGTTTTTGTAGCGAATTTTGCATTTCTGTTTGCTCTTGAGGCTTACGATTGAATATTTACACCATGAGTTTTGTAAGGTAAACGTGTTTGCATGATAAAAAAATTCGTTATTAACATTGTACCTATCATTTCTATTTTCATTACAAATTAATTTTTTCGAATAATGGTAGACATCTCAGGTTGGATGTCGTCGAACAAAAATGCATTTTTATCAAAAATCGTTGCTCCGATCGATTTTCTACACGAGTACTTTTATTCAGGAAATTGTCCAGGTAACCTTGTTTTGTTAAAACATATTGACAAATCCCAGTTATTTCAAAGTTTTGAGGTGTGGGCCATCGGGGGTAGTCCGTTCCTGACTTTGTAGCAAAACAACTGACTCCTTTGGGAGGTTCAGCAGTGATGAAATCACATCCAGATGCTTCAACCCATTTCAATAAGTCAATAATTTCATCGATTCTTGGTTTTGTAGTGGGTGCTACAAAGAAATGTATGTTAGGGTGGTTCTCTTGAAGGGTAAGTTCTATTGTTGGTATTATTTTTTCTGCAAGGGTTTTCCCTACATCAATGAACTAATTATTGAACATTTTCAATATGCCCTGCTCATATTCGACTAGTTCACTGATCCTCGATTCAATTTCAATGATATTCTGTTTCACAGTGCCTCATAATGTTAATTCAGGCTTTTTTATATATTTCGCATATGTTTCCAATTTATAGATCTCAAATATCAGTAAGTAGTTAGTAAAGCTCATGGTTCACAATATAGTTTTCAGAGGTTCTTCTTTGGTGTTAATTTCGATATTTATTTGTTTTGATTTGTTTCGAATATTTTCTGTTAATTTTGTCAGTTTCGCTTTGAATATTGTCATCGGTTCTTCGATTTCTATGTTGCTGTATATACTTGACTAGTTCATTCCACCTTATTCTAACGATAGTCAATATATATTTCATAAGTATAATTTTGATCTACCCTACTAATTCAGTTCAAAGAGCCATTCCCAAAACTGTCGGTAATTTTTGACTTTATTTTCATTTGTAAGTGTTTTTCCTGTGAGCGTTCCGATTTTGTATCCAAGAATATGATCCAAGCAACTTCAAGAATTGCCTTGCAGTCTCTCAACTTTGTGTATCATTGATAGGTAGTTATATTCGGATAGCAAATTGAGATGATTACTAGTTATACCCTGATCCACGTTGAGAATATCGATATTGAAATTATCTATGATTTTTTGCTAGGTATTCTGACAGGCCTATACATAAGGGTCACAAGCAGCCTTTACATTTTTCGAAAAAAAATAATTTATCCCGCGCTTCATGCCCCCATGGAAATATACTCGAATTATATGGAAGATTATCCTACATAATTACAATGACACCATCGTTCCTAGTGATACCACGAATATTATTAATCAAATGGAATCAATTACTGTATAATAATCTTAGATTGTTCATTTGGAACTTTTCGGTTATTACTACACATAACTGTGTTTATTTTTTTAATAATTACCATCCCTTAATACTTAGCATCGAATTATAATTAGTTCACTTGATTCTTAGATTAGTAATTATTACTTAAATTGAGATATTTTCTCTTCGTTTATTGATTTTTGCAAGTTGATTCATTCTCTACCTTCTCAGTTTTTCCTCTCCTCTTTCATATTCTGGCATTGGATCTTTTCTGAGCCAGTTGAATTCTTCAAATTCTGTTCCCCGATTGCCAGAAAGATCTTCGTAAGTGACATATTCCATCCGCGATCAACTGGTTTCCTCTTATGCATGTTTTTTTCCTAGATTTTTTTGCTTTATTGAGGACTTGTCGTGAGAACTAATTTATTATCTGATCTCCTTCACCTGTATCTTGAGTGACGTAATGATTCCTGAATCCCTTTTTTCAGTTTATATGCCTGTGTAGTATTTCTGTTTTTTTCAGATATGATATAAACTGAATATTGAGTGGGCGATTCTCTACTGTTTTTTTTCTATTTAGAATCACATCACTATTTTCTAGTTATACTTCTGATGTATTTCATGTTAAACTCAACATATCTTCTAGAGTAGTTGCTGTTGGTTAATAAAAAATTACTCAATTATTTTCCATGCTATTTTTATCTTAAGGTTTTTGTTTTCGATTTCTAATTTTGTTATGCAACCTTGACTTTTCGTCAGATATATACCTACTGGCGACAGGAATTTTTTCGAATACAAGTAAACCCACGGTCGTCACTGAGGAAAAGCGAATTAGCTCTATTATTCTCTTCCAGCAAAAGGATCGACGATACTTCTCTCACTCTAGTTCGTGGCCCACTGAGTAAGCAAACATTCGCGTCCATATATCAATCGTATCCTAATGTTGATGTATTTACTAACGATGGAGTACAAGTACTTACACTTTTCAGTGTCGACAGCGAACTGATTATCATCTTGTAGCTACTTATTTGTTTGCCACAGTTTATTGATTGAATATCTGTATCACTGTTTGTTACACAATGCCAAACTTCTTTAATTTTTTTGAAAGTACCAAATTAAGCGGTTTTAGTAATTTAGAATTGAAGACCCAGAATTATTTAAACTTTTTGGAATAAAGCAAACAAAAGACACTCACTTCACTGAATGACTTTCACTAAATTGGATTCCGAAAACCATTGCTTCTTGGGATGGAGATAATACTTGACTATTATATCCGCCTGAGGAAGCGATTGTATATCGAAACATGTGTTGTGTTTTATTGAACTCAATTTGATGAAAATTCAAAACATCTTGGAACATCTACTTTATTACACGAAACTACCGAGTATTTAAATTTTGACACGATAAACGTAGGTCAATCGAAAAATACGTTTTTTGAAGAACTTCTGACAACTCAATTGTTTTTTGTGGCATGTATTTTGACACTGACAAATGAATACTTCCAATTGAATATTGGAAAGGAATAATTATTTGGAAATTTTAAAATATACATTGTTGTACTCAATATCTTACAGAAACAATTTTTATGACATGCCAGTATCAATAAAACACAGATTCCAAAGTGTCATTCTGAAAGACTTTTTCAAAACATTTTCTATTATTGCTCAGTGAAATTACTTCTAGAGGATGTTTTTCCACTTTGTCCGGTTGTGAAAGCGTAATATAGATTTTCATCGACAAACATGTATTGGAGACTTTCTGAATGCGATGCCACCTAATGACCTAACAGGTTTTTTATGCTAAGCCTTCACAGAAAGAAGGATTTGTTAATTCAACCAAAATTATTTGATCAATCCATTCCAAAACACAGGTGTATTGCGGTGACAAAATTGATTTCTCAATGCAATGCTAACATTTCTTTGATTTGGATATATGTTCATCTATTGAAATAATTTTCAAATAGTATTGAATGAAATTTTTTTTCAACACAAATATAATATTCATTTGAATCAAAGAACGAAAAGAGAATAATTCAAATAGAAGAGTATTATATTGGTTGAATTAGATGGCGAAGCGTTCGCACAACTGATCCTGACTAAGATAATGTTACCGAATAGCGGCGCCAACTTATCATCGTTGCGACGACTGGACTTAAATGTCATACTCGGTTGCTATATTTGTCAATTCAGTGGGTTAACAAAATTATAACTCATGTGAATAAATATTAATTATTAGTGACGAGATCAGCTTATTTTGTTGAATTTACATTTTATTGAATTCATCAATTCGACATAAACACAAATATTGTTTGAATTAATATTTTTGTTAAAGCAGTCAGCAAATTTTGCAGATCTGATTATTCGATTCGAAAATAATTACATGGTTGAAACAACATTCTGAAAAAACATGTTTTTTTCTTGCTTTATTTAACGTCGGCTTATTTCTGCTACCAAAGCTAAACACCGACGCCGGTGAGCACACTCCTCCCAACCGGAAATTTTGCCGAATCCTCTGTTGTTTCAGAGAAAGGGTTCCTTAACGAGCTCAACATCTATGAATTTGGGTCCGCCATCTCAACGTCCCTCCGAAGGACGGCATATCTATCGTCTTATCTCGTGCTCATTGATAAGACGCCTGCAGCTGCGAATATGCTACTACGCTACAGTTGTTAGGGCATTTAACGCGGAGCTTCCTTGTCCGGTGGTCACCCATTCCGACGATGCTCGGCTTCAGATATCGATAAGACTCTCGTCAACCTAACCAGCCATCGGTGCCCAAAAAAAAAAACAAAAGTTTCATTTCTAGAGTTGCTAAAATAAGATATTTGGTTCATGCAAATTAGTTTCAGTTGATTGAACCTTCAAATTTGATCCAACAATTATCCGATTAGAATAAATTTGATTCAACAATTCGTTTTTTTTTCTGTGTTGCATCAATGTACCAAGTGATTTCTGGTGCATACTCCATATTTTGAAACATTATCCTCTGCGTCATTCATCTATATGATATTGAGTCTGGATTAAAAAACCCAAACAACCATCTGAACAATATTCAATTGAATATTACATAAGAGATTATTTTAAACGATGGAAGATAGTGAACTAAAGATCATATTTCAGTTGCGGATTATTCCACATCTGATTTTATGAAGAGTGGTCATATTTTCAAACAAATTGAAAGTAATTCTTTCAATCATGAATGGGTTATGAGAAAATGGTTTCAACTGGTGGAAATAACATGATATCGAATTCACCATTAGTTAAATGTTTTTTTTTTCAGTCGTGTTTTCTGAAGGCATTTGCACTCTACATGTATCATTCCTATATTCAAAATGGCATTAGCAAAAGGTTATAACGCTTTCTTGAAGATATCAACTGCATTCACTAAATCCAGGATTTTATGTTTTTTTTCAACATACCTAATTGTTTCATGTATCTTCATTTTCAGAAATTATTGAACTGCACTTAATATTTCGATGTTTTCAATTGCCTATAACAAGTTATTTTTTCAGCGAATGGAAGTGCCATCTCTTGCTGTACGCCAGATGGGGAAAACACGATCCTCTCTGAAAACCATCATTTTGCGTGTATGCCTATTGACATTCCGATTAAAGATCAATTCTTCAGTGGTTATAAACAGAGATGCATGAATTTTGTACGATCTTGTTTAGCACCGCGTGAAGATTGTACCCTTGGATATGCGCAGCAGGTGATTAGAATAAACTGATTAGCATAAGTTGGAATTTCTTCCAGTGGTCTGTGAAAAACATAAATGAATATGTTCCTCAAGCAACAGAAGACACTTACTTGACTGAATGCTTTTCACCAAACTGGGTACACAAAACCACGACACAAGTTTTGCTATACAATAGACAGTATTATCTCCATCTGAAAAATCTATTGTGTAGCGGAATACGTGTCGTGGTTTTGTGAACAACCCACTTTAGTGAAAATATTTTTGTGAAGTGTCTTGTGTTCGCTTCACTATGGACTTTCATCAAGTATTGGCCGCATCAATTTAACATATTAAAATATGTTCTTATTCAATTGACAAAGCATTTTTTTCATCTAAAGTTCTCATTACTCATGGTTATTCATATGTTGGGATTTTTGTTCAAAATAATACCACCATATCTGTAGAACTTTCCAGGTACATCGAATGAAATGAGGTCCATTGCATCATCAACTGAAAGTGATCATTTCAATATTATATATATATATATATATATATATATATATATAATCATAATTCCACTGATGAACTCATAATAAGGAAACGGCAGCAAATCCCTTCTACAAAATTCATTTTTATGATTAGGCGCTGCTTGTTCCCGAATCATATCAAATGAAATTCTGAATTAGTTCAATAAAAGAAAAACCTTTACCGGACAAATCAAAGAAATTTCCAACAAAAAAATAGGGAAGATATTTTGTCAAAAGTGAAAGAATAAGTGATTATTTTGATATATTACTATAGTCCAGTTTGTTTTATCCACTTATATCAAATTGGTTACATAATCAATATTGATGAAAACTTCTTCGTGTAAAAACTATTCAATTGATGAATTTTGAATAAATATTTATTTTTTGTACATTGCAAAAACCATTATATCTAGTAAGCATTACCAGAATCAAATATTTTTTAACGTAAGGTATTTCAGTAATGTCTGTTCATATGAATTCAATTATTGATTTCAGATGAACAAAGTAACTCATTTCATTGATGGATCTGCCATTTATGGATCGTCACCCGACCAAATAGGAGAACTCAGAAGTTTTGAGGGGGGTAAACTCAAGGTGTTTAATGATTATGGAAGAAATTTACTACCACTTTCAAAAGATAGGGATGCATGTCTCACAATGGAACAAGGCACAGCATGCTTCAATTCTGGTGAGTATTGTGTATTATGTTGAAGCAATACTGATATGGCCTCAGACACCAATCATGAGGGTTCTCCTTGTCGATGGAGCCAGTATCTCTGATAGAATCCTGCCTGCCATTGATCTATATTACTTCCCAATCTACTTCAGGTGACTTATTTACTCAATACATGTTTATCCTCAGTACCTATTTTTCTTACGCTTATACATCTTTTTTTACGCTTTTCATTTTAGTCTCCGTTTCATCCTACGTTCCGAATTTTTATCATTTATCACAGTGCTGCAGATGAAGAGATGTGTGTGGTTTTTATTAAATTCTAATTTACTATGTAAGATACAACTACAGCTCCGTTATAATGGGGTAAAGGATAAAAATATTTGCATGGCTAATTTCAATCTACACAATATGCTAGTACTGGCAACTACTGACTATATGTTCACCCTCCCACTGAGATTACTCAATAAAGTATGAGACGTCTTCGAAACCTTCTGGGAATTTCCAACACCAGATCAGATTGAGAATCGGATATCATATTTAAAATTATTCCTGTGAAACATGTGTTCATATTACTGCTTATTTTCTCCATTTTTTTGGTTGAATATTATGATGGCTGTCATCTGTATGTCCTGTTCGTAATATAGAAAGTGGTAGGCAGTGCTGATCTGTCATTATTCGGATCATTAAATCTATTTGGAATCTCATGAACGAAAAAAACATACTTATTGGAAAAAATATTTATCATTCTAATCTGTCATTAACTATTTTTGCACTTCACTGTCTTATGTAGTACTTCTCTTTCCATTCAATTCCTGTGGAAATGTTTATAGAGATCAATACAATTGCAGCAAATCAATTTTACTATGTGGCTACGAAGTAACAACTTATATGAACCAACCATAAAGATTTACAATTTCAAAAAGACTTTTTCACCATCATCATCCAAATATTTAGAGTTTTTGATATCTCTGTTGAATTTAAATTCTCGGGTAAATACTAATTTCTTTGCAGGCGATACTAGAACGAATCAAATGGTAACCCTTGTGATACTGCATACTGTTTTCATGAGGGAACATAACAGAGTAGCAGACATTTTGTCGAAGCTCAATCCTGAATGGGATGAGGAGCATATATTCCTGGAATCTCGTCAAATTGTTATCGCCGAACTCCAAGTCATAACATACAAGGAATTCTTACCTGTGATATTAGGTAGATATTATGAAAATATATCGAAGTAACTTTCTTCAGAGGTTGGAATTATGAAGGTATTGTACAGCGTATAACTGAAGATGAATCAATATACACAATTTCACTCATTCATTCGAATTATGATTGACTATATTCGAATCGTATCGTGAAAACTCCATCAAATTCGATGTACGAGGAAAAAACTTCTGATTTGCATTGGACCAAACGAATAGAGTACAAACAAATTTTATAATTCATCATGCATATATTTCTACCCCGAACATATTATCAATATTGTAATTAGCTACAGCAATTCTGTACTATTTTTATATCTCTCGCTTTCAATAGACCTTAATCATAGAAACCATTCTTGGTGCTTTGTGTGTAATTGAATAATTGAATTCTATATGAATATCTGTTCTACTCTACTCCGATGGACATATCCAGCAAAGTTACTAGATCAAAAACGATGTTAGAAGACCAGACGAATGTTCTAGTAATGGTCGACCGTATACATGTGTTCAGGATGCTAGGGAAATAAGAATGAATGGTTGCACCAGTCATTGCTTTTTTTGCATAGAAAACTTGTACAACTCGTACGATATCACTCACGATATCGAAAATGGAACTCTGAATATTTATACTCTAATAGAAGAACCCATATCCTAGTTGGTGTTTGGTCTGATATAAAGTAAGTATTGAGTATTAAAAAGATATAAAGCACTGTAGGAGGGCAAAAAAATCAGTTTGCACCAAGAAGTTCTGTGTATAGCTTTTTTATGGGAAACATACAGTGAGTCAGTTATTAATTGGTCGTAGGTGAAATTTCAATAGAAATCGATTATATTTATACCACTTACAGAGCCTGAAAAACACAAAAACTACAGAAAATATGTTCGTTCGTCTATCGACCAAAAGACAGAATCGTATAGCCAGAATGTCAATTTTTTTTTGTTCTGAAGTTTATGTGGTTTCGAAAAGGGCTATATATATTTTCCATTTTCCTGGTCGCTTTTTATATGAAAGTGGAAAGAGACCCGGTTCTGTAGAATGTTATCTTTTACTTCTTTTATCTTCAGAAGAAGGAGGAAAATCAATTAATTCCACTTGACTTAGAGTTAGTTGACCAACATATTTGTGAGTAAAGTCCTATGATTCACGACGCTGTTATCAAAAGTGAATAGTTTCAAGTGACAACAATTTTTTCAAACGATTTTTTGTTGAATCTCAAAATGTACCAATTGAGAGTAATGAAAAATATAATAAATGTAATTTTTTTGCATAATTTCACATAGAGTAATACATTTACGTTTTAGAATTTGATTGAATAATTATACGAATGGTTGTATGGAATTTAGTTATCTCACCGCAATTTCAATCATGACGAGTATTTGGCAGTCTGTTCATATTTGTCATTTGTTAGTCGGTGTAATAACAATGTTTATTGCATTTTGTCATAGATTTTTGAATGCATTTTGCAAGATAATAAGTAAGAGAGACAAAGTGAGGACAAAGTAAGGAGAAGTAAAACTTTCAACAGCACTTGTGGTGTTGTTGAACATACATCGAGGAAACTGTGCAGGGGATAACCCCTAGTCTGCTCTGATTCAAACAAATTTTCAGCATTTTTGTTATATATTTTTGTCATTTTTTATGAATGCTCTGATGTGAAATCCATTTTCCATGTCAAATGCTCTGGGAAGAGATTTTGACTTCTTCTTGTACATTGTTTTCAATAAAATGAATAATTATCATTAATATTGACAGTTCCAGAATTAAGATCATTTATATATAACCACTATTCGAATTCTGTATATCAAAGTCGCATTGATTTGACAAATATTGCGAGATTCCATCAGTGGTGGGGGAAGTACACCACTGGGGGCTACTCTACGGTGAGGTATGGAAAACAATGTGAAATTTATCTGTTTCGAAAAGAAAAACAATAATTTCCCACAAATTAGTGAAACCGCGCAATGAGTGTGTATTACGAAGACTATTCATGAATCTTCGAAAGTAAGCAATGTTTAAAATATCTGGTTAGGTTTAGTTGATTACAATTAGTCAATATATTTCCTCAGTAGTTTCGATTTTTCAAATCACGTGATTGATTTCTTTTGATCATGTATCATTCCATCTCCTCCATTTTTGGTGGTGATCGTCCCGTACTTAATTTTTTCTATTGAAAATTGGTCTCGAATTCGTTTCAACTCACTACAAAATAGTTTGAATGTCGAATTCAAGAGGATTTCGTGGATTTCTGGAAATGTTAGATACTCTGCTCGAACTGAAGATTAAATGATGAATGTTGAAAATGATATCAAGAATACCATAATATTTATCAAGAGCAAGCAATCAGGAGTTGAAACCTTATGATAGAATCACTCACACCTATGTTCACATATTCAATGAATAGACTCTTTCCGCATAATATGGGCTATTTCATAATATATCAATAATAATAGATCTAAAAATCATATGCATGCGATCGAATGGTTATGTTTCTGGTCATGGTGGTCAGAACTCAATTAGATACCACTTTTCCACGAGAATATCAGACGTTTTACGAATTCGAAAGGTTCAATACCTTATTCCGGGCAAATTTATGAAAATATTTCTCTGATAATGAGGATCTCCTTTGAAAACTTTTGTTGAGATCCAATTTTGACCCATTAATGCTCACAATTGGGAATGACTAGGTAATGAGCTCTCATTCACAGAAGGGAAGGGAATATTGGTCAAAAAATAGTTTGAGAAAATTAGATCACATTTTTTTGAAAATATAGGCTGGGTCGTTATGGACCCATTGGGCTTCAGGAAAACTTCTGGTAACAAAAACAGATTTTTTTTTATATGTATTTTTTTTCTGGAAACACATCGAACATTCATACATTACAGTGAATTTACATTATTGGGCATGATAATTATGATATATGCATTCGTAGATTCATCAATAGATACGTTAGATTCTATTGAAGCAAACTTCAGAAATTGTTTATTTACGGAGTCTATCAGAAGACGAACCTTACCCAGTGTATTATTCTCAGGAAGATTTCGATTATCACAAACTTGTAGATTGGAAGCAATTTTCTATAAACGGTTCGTCTCCGTCGAATTGGAGACCAATACATTCTGAATGTCTTCTTTTTCTCCCCAATACATGCGTCTGCGTTGCAAAGAAACATAACCACTTACCAAAAAGGAAATGGATACATATAATTCATCCAATGATAAGCCAAAATGTTGCTTATTATTTTGTGCTGCATAAATATATTTTTTGTGCTGCATACATTTTACTATAATTTTTATGATTTTTTAAGTTAGCATCAACGGATAAACTCTAATGAGTCACTTTCTGAGGTGAGCGTCAATGGAGGCAAGAGATGGGAAAATTACTCTTGTGGCAAGGTATCAAGGTTCCCTTTTTTCCTTATGCACGTCACAGACTCTACCTTAGATCTCTTTGTGAATGTTGACAGTGGTAAATCATCTTCCTTCATATGAATTTTTATCTAATTCTAATAGTTCTTTGATGGTGAGAGGTCGTTTCCTGAAATTATGAAAAATATAACATATTGATGTGAAAACACTTGTTGGAGTTATGCCTAGTGAATAGATTGAATAATAATTCGAATATTATCATGTATCCATGTAGCTGACACATTATATCGCATATTCTAGTAGAAGTAAAATATGAAAAAATAGAAATGTCAGTACTTACCACTCATGAAGTGTTGAAATGTTCCACGACAGCAAACACAAGCAACATAGACAGGACTACATGTTGAAATGAATTTACACTGATAGCCCGAATAACGTAAACTAACTCAAGTAATGTGTTGACTAAGATCGTGAATGCACGAAACCACTGCAAGAATGACATAAGTCACGTGACATTCGCAAATTTATGTCGGGTCATTGAGACCCACTGGGCATCAATGGGTTGAAAACAATAATGGAGAATCCCATTTATACTATTATTTGAAACGTCTACTGAACTTTATTCCATATTAGATGATCGTTACGATAGTTTTCAAATATTTAAGCACTTATCAATACTAATGTCACAACATTGAAACTTCCAAATGTCTTTAAATCAGTTGACGCCAGTATTAGTATTTCAGATAAATATCTTCAAATGAGTTGTTCTGCTTGTGTTTTGTATATTCTCAACAAATGTGTATTTTTCAAAACTCGGATATTCTCTGTATTATATTTGCTTTTCTAGTGATCAGAGTTATTTCTTGCGCTTTAAGCGACACTATTTGTAGAATGAATTGAACCAATAACTGAAAATCAGATTTCCTATAGGACCACATCAAATTTGCTTGTATCATTTTGTAGTAAAAAAAGTTATGGTCCAATTCTATTCAAAATTGGTATGTGGAGGTTTTCGGGTCGAGGATCATGGATTTATTGTCAAAATCCATGAATTCCTCTTCTTCAATATGATGTATGAGTTTTGTGATTATGGATCGTTTCTATTCAAAATGGGTATGTCGGGGTTTTTGAGATCGGAGATTATGAAATAATTGGAAGATTTTTAATTTTATGTCAAAATTCATTAATTGTATAAGGCAGCTCGAGAATGGCGAAAGAGTTGATCTTTAGATTGTCTTCTCATTGAAGAACTAGAAAGCTTGGAACTCACAGGAAAAAGACCTCATAATAACGATGCTTTAACAAAAATGCGTACTTACTAAAAAAGCACAAAATAAAATGATTAATAAAACACCCTTTTCAAGCCAAGCTTTTATTCAAATGCGGTAAAAAGTAAATAAGTATTGGTTTGGATGTGTGACGTAGGTTATTCCGTAAGTTATAAATTCAAAAGCTTGTCGCTTTTGTATTCGAACTGAAGACTGCGCGACAAGCTCTTGAATCTATAACTCATGAATAACCTACTTCACACATCCAAAGCAATTGTTTTCTATTTTTGAGCGCATTTGAATAAGAGCTTGTTTTTGAAAAGGTTTTTCAATAATAATTTTTTTACATACTTCTGTCAATATGTATAGGGTGGTATGGTGTGGATAGGATCAACTAAAATGAAAGAATAATTCATCTTGTGAATAAATCCAATGATTGATTTTTTGAATAACTCTACAATTGTTGGAATTTGTAAATATGACCCTTTCTGGATATTTTAGTATATTAACGAACTTTGCGGCCGGTGGAAAAGTCTTGGTTTGTTGATATTGAAAATATCATATTTGTCTTTTTGAAAATCTGAATTTCCGTTGAGGAAATTCAAGTCGTTCTATAAGTTTCTGAAACTCACTCTCAAACAAGTTTTTTGGAAGAAGAAATGTGGTTCATACACTTTTTTGTTGACAAACTACCGTGTTTCGCCTCTTGACTAGGGTTCGTACCCCTTGTATCATTGTGCAAAAAACTCACAAGTGATTCCTGCAGAAATCAGAGCTATTCCACTTTTCGTTCACCCTGAAAGCTATATCGACTGGTCTTATTGCTATTTCAAAAAGTTATATGAATCTTTACAACTTCAGATATTACGCAAAAAATATTCTTTTTTATTTTACCGCCTTTCTTCTTCTGATATTTCACAGGACTAATAGCGATATCCGGAATATATTTCACATGATCCAATATGGCGTCAACATTTCAAATTTTGTGATATTTATGAATAATTTGAACTTTATATCAAGTTTTCATACATTTTTATAGGAGATTCAACCATGGAAGAATTCGAATTAACTCTTGGAGATGAATATGACTACTCCTATGATTATGACCAACGAATAGAACCATCAGTTATTAACGAATTCGCAACAGCAGCATTCAGGTTTGGCCACTCAATCGTTGATGGAACTCTGAAGTAAGTAGTTTATCAATATATAGGGTGACCCATTTATACATTCACCTAGTAACATTATCATGGGATAAAAACAGGTATATGAAAAATCATCATTAAAGTACCGTTTAGGTGAGCGACATAATTTTTTCAAAAACAGAATTATAAAGTATGGGAATTGTTATATTAAGCAAGAAAATATTTCGAAAAACTCATCATGAAATTATTGAAATACCAGTAAAAATCCATGAAAAAACAAGTGGCTTCTTCGATTTTAATCACCTTAGATACTAATCGTGATGATACTTTATTTTCATTGTATGTTTCTCGTTCTCCCTGTAACACATTGGATAATGTGTTATTATATGAATGGATGTGAATTATAAATGAATATATAAATAATGTAATAATAGTTTCTTATGTATTGGAGATATCCACTTAAGAGCTAATATATCACTTTTTTTGTAATATTTTTTGCTACAATCAATCGATAACATGGAACATAATTTTCAGTCATTTATATTATATATATATATATATATATGTATATATATATATATTATTATTATATATATATATATATATATATATATATATACATCTTTCAAAAAAGAAAAAGGTTTCAACGATAAAACTGGTAGTAGAGTGTCTTACAGGTCATCCATTACGGATGCTGCAATGATGAGTGAAATTGAAGCTCCCATTGGGGTACCAAAAGTTTGTCTGTAAATTATATTATTGAAAAAAAATTATGTTCTCTCTAAAAGGAAGGTTAGTAGGAGATTTGAGCCGGTTCTGGGTCTCTCCCCACCACTATGACGTCACGTGTGACCTTGAATACTCGCAGGTGTGCAATATGTGTGTTTGAACTTGAGATTTGACTTTGAGATTTGTCATTGAGTTTTGACATTGTGTTTCGTCGACTTTGAGATTCGACCTTCAGTTTTGACCTTGAATTTGACCTTGAGATTCATAACATTAAGTTTTGACTTTGAGATTTGACCTTGAGTTTTGATGTTGGGATTGATTCGGCAACCTTGAGATTTGATCATGATTTTTTGTTTGGGCTTGACTAAAGTTGTGGCGTAGGCATGCATATTCTGTGTGGTCATGACCTTCATGAATCATTGCACTCTCCAAGCGAGGGGGGCGTTCATCCTGTGAGAGAGCTAAGAGTGAACTGCGAGTATTGATGAGTGCGCTGAATGTCAAGAGAACCCCCTCACAATACAGATTGCGCATCGCATCGGACTTGTTGTACGGTGGGGATATTTCATTGAAATATTCCAGGAGAAGAGTATTTCAAATCAGTGTCTCCTACAGTGAGCTATTGAAAACGAGTTGGTGGAATGTATTCATGTGATTGTGGTGAAGATTTCACTCGTAGTGATAATCTACGTCGGCATCAACGGGAAACTTGCCAGGGAGGTCCTTCAGTGAAACGAGTTGAATTGAACAATGGCGATTACTCACCACCTGAACCACTCTATACATGTAATTGTTGTAATGTGATAATCCCATATGGTCAAGTCAACTCTCACAATAGAACACTCGCACATAGGACGAATTCATGTATTCACTTGGGTGGTGGTGTACACCTCATTGAGAATGCATTCAAATGTAGCATTTCTAGCTACAGAGTATCTAGTGAGAATATGTTTACTGAGTACACACCTTCTTTCAATGATATCAAGCATAAGGTACTCGAGCTATTGGAAAAAAACGTCAATTTAAACCGCACAATTCCATCAAGGTCAACATGGAAGTGTTTGGGAGTTATATAATTCAAACCCAGGAATTGACAGACATCAAATCGTTCAATTTTCCCAATCGTATAGCAGATCGATCAACTGCTTTGAATGGATTATTCGATGCGTTTCGTGAAATTATAATTTCTCAAAGTACGGAGTTTGAGGAGCGTGATTCAGGTTTGTTGTAATAGTTGTTTCAAATGATGAAAGGTTTAAGAAAGTTATTTTTTCAGGGTGGAGTTGTGAAAAAATTATGTTCCTTGAGCGGCGCAATTTTTTTGCTCGAACGCGGAGCGGTCTTGGCGCCGCGCAGCGATGCAATTTTCCAGACTGCAGTTTTTTATCGCACGAAAAAAACCGTGACACGGCCGCGGTTTGTCACTTGTGGTGTTTGTAAGACCGCGAAGCGGTCTTGTGTCTGATATTAATGTTTACGCGGGGTAAAATATTGCAAAGAAACAAAATAATGTGCATCAATAATTTTATTTGTTAACTATACGCTTCGTATGAGCGTTGAATCAATGTCAATAATATATACAGTTATCCATCAATCATTTTGACTATCCGAATATAAACTTTCCAGCTAATTTGAGTATTGTGAATGATACTATTAATTTATTCCGGCATTCAACAAACTGATCAAATAATCCAATCTTTATCCGGAATTCATGTCATATTCTTGAGAAAAAAATTCAGCTATATTATTACATATACGAATAGTTCCATTGGGATCGCACTGATAGAACTCAATGTCATTGTGACCCCAAGGGAGAGTTTGTGTTGTATTGGGAATTATGAATCTTTTATCATCATCATATGATAGTGCTACTTCATTTTTCAATTCCGTATACATATTACGTGAGATGCTTCTGAAAGAATTCGTCTTCCTAAAAATTCTACCACCATTCTCAACTATTTTCTTGTAATCCTCCAATGTCAATTGATTCTTCATCACAGATCTCTTCACCCCTTTGGCGAAAGATTGTACATAGTATGCTTCAGCACCTGTACCATAACAAATAATTATTGGATCATTGGAAAACTCATCTTTGAAATTACCCAAGACTGAATTTGTTATGCTGAATTTATTATCTTCAATGTAATTAGATGTGCCAAATCTATCCATAATGGTGCTGATGAACTCATAAAAATTTACAGTATTTACTCTTTAAATTAGAGAATCTGTGTCAGTGTGGAGTAGAGAAGCATCCTGACCCAATTTTTTCTTTATACATCCATAGTAAAAATCATACATTACAGTCTTGGATAATTCCAAAATACAGAATCCCAAATACAGTGGTTTGTCATAATACACTTCCACTTCACCCATCTGAATAACTACGAAACTATCACTGGAGATTGTACAACTTTCGAAGTTTGGCCGTGCAATCAGAGCGCTCGCTCCCATACTTCTATGGGCATTCTGCTAATATGTAACAAGCCTCACATCGATCCTATTGTCAACGTTTTCCATCGTTTCACCATAAACTGCATTGTTTATTAACTTATAGAAATCTTCTTATACTTATTATTAGATCTATTACGCATTTGAGTGTGAATCGATATAAGGCTTCATCCAACATGTCTGCTTGAATTTTAGGATTCTATGAGTATGCATAACAATCAAATCATTATTGACGACCTGTTTCAAGTTCTTATGATGAACCACATACTTTCGCTTGTCATTCAAATTTGGAATCAATTTTGGAATCTTGCTTTTGGAATTTGGTGAGACTATACTTTCTACCAGAAAACGGAGGTCTGAATGTTTATCGTGCAATTCTTGAGAATAATGTATGTCAACTTCAAGGACATATGGATCATTGTCTGCCACAGCTATAAGGTCTGAATTTGTGATTTCTTTTCGATTTAGCCAAATGAAATCAGATGTAGGTAATGGTTGTGACAAACTATGTCCATATACATTTATAGCATCCAAATAAGAAATGAATGATGATTGCTCAATGGGATCGAAATCAGGCAGGAACTTATTATTTGCTATATGCTTCCTATCGCTACATTGACTAATACCTCGACGAATGCCTTTTTTGAAAAAATTTATCATATCAATGTCAGTTAGCAGTTCAAGTTCAACATTTGTACATTTCAACATTGCATCCCAAGATAATCCAGGTGCAGATAATATTGAGCTGGATCCAACTTATATGTATCTGAACAAATCCGTCCAAAATTCTCGAATATATCACACAGTAGTAGAACATCAGATTTCAAATATAAATCCGAATATTCTCTGAGACTTTTACACTCAAATAGTTCCCATACACGTTCGGCTCTCATATAATCTTCCTCTGATACATGTTCCTCATTCAAATTGTCATAAAACTGATTTTTTTTTTGTCGGTGAACTGGGATGATCCAACTCATTGATGTTGTCCACAAAACTATATGGAAAAAACCATTCTGCCTCATTAAATTCAATTTTCTTTATCGGAAAAACATTTTTACATCTCTACACATTGCTTATCACTCAAATTTGCACCCAACTTTTCCAATGAACTTGACATGAACTTGAAGCTGTCTATGAATCTCATTTTCACAAATGTTTTCTTCATTTTTCCCTCTTTACTTTGATAGCTATGTGTGTAGAAATGTTTTGTAAACGAAATGTATTTTTCCTTAGTTTGGAGTATAACATCAACCTTATCCTCTTCCGCACACAATTCTTTAATGAACATATGGCAATCATAACCACTAATATTATGGCATATAATGAGGTTGAAATTTGGTATTTTGAAATTCAAATTACAGGCAGAGTGCGCTGCTGGATATCTTTTTCTCCCCGTGGGATGGCAGTGGTCTCTGACTCTAACATCCCCTTCTGTGAAAGGTCTTTCACATATACCACAAGTGGTGGCATTATGAAATTTCCTTGCCTCTTCTGGGGTTTGTTTAGTCATCGGTTTCACATACCACAAATGATTATTATATATATTTCTTAAATCTTCTTCTATTCGCATTGTGAAATTTTTTGACTCATCAGCACCTCTATATGGAACAAATGTTGTTAATTTATCATCAAAGGAACATTTTATCAGGTAAGCAAATGAGTAAGCTTCGTGATGGAAGGTTCTATTTGTGTACGCGAGTTCAGGATTCGGTTCGGTGGTTTGTATAGGCTTCAGAATAGATTCAAAATCTGCATATACCACAAAAGGTACATCCATTTGTCTTTCGAAATTTCCAAACATTGATGTATTACCGGCAACCATTTTCCTATATTTATTGATTCTGAAATCAGATTGCGGTACTGTTGTAGATACATGATTACAATCATGCATCTGGTGACGCAACAGTAATCGCTCATTCGAAAAGTACAATTAACATCCACCACAGAAATATTTTTTGTCTTCATGAGCTGAAATTTGACTTCACACCAAGCTTGCAAGATCTTTAATCCAACAATAATGACTATCTCCCACCTCATCTGTAATAAGCAATAAATTGACATGTCTTCTGAGTTTTCTCTGAGAGTATTGCAATGGCCCAATCAACTCATATTTGACTCTCTTATTTTCAATCTCAGATTCCAAACCATAAACATTGACTGAAATATCATTCAAATACTAATACATTTCCATATCACGTAATTTTACTGGAAAATCCGTACCTGTTACATTCAAGACAGTCTCATAATGTGGATATGATGACACCTCCGACACTTCATTGTTCGTGGGAAATAATGAAGATGTCAAGGCCCATGCAAAGCAGCATTGGTCTTCATTTTTCACGTTGCAACAGTCAGAGGTCTCTTTTTCTTAACAGACACTTGAATATATTTTCAAGCTCACTTAGTATACTAAACGTGAATAGCGACTTCCTAAGTGATATATATATATATATATATATATATATATATATATATATATATATATATATATATATATATGTGCTTTATGAAAATATATGTGCTGTTACCTAATTTATAAAATTTAAATTATATTATTTTCAATATTATACTGCTATTCATTATATATTTTCATTGTTTGTATATGAATTTTCGGTAAAGTAAATCCAATTCTGTACTCCCTGTACAAGGAAACTTCATGAGAATTTATTTTCGAGTTCATTATGACATATAAGAGCAAAAAACTATGTTTGTCAGTGAATAAACTTATTACTATTATTATTATAATATTCTAGGATTTATGGAATGCATAAAATGGAAGAGCAGATTTCGATACCGGAGGTGATGTTTTATCCATCTCAAATTCGTAAAAGTAAATTTATGGATATGGTATTGAGTACGCTTACCACACAACCAATACAGGAAGTCGATATTTCTCTACCCGATGCTGTGAGTTCATCTTTTTACAAGCTTTCATTTAACTTCACATTTGTACGTATGTATGTTCAGTTCAAATCTTGCATTCAAACCCACTTTTAATTGTCTCATTAACATGAAAGTTGGCAGGTAATTCTGGTGATAATGCATTATATAATTTTTGCTAGAGAAAAAATGAAATGGCGGCTCCAATATGGCGAACGAGTTTTGTGATTATGGTTCGAATATATTCAAAATCGGGGGTTCTCTGGGACAGAGGTCACGATTTGTTTGTCAAAATTTATAAATTCAAATTGGCGGCTCCAATATGGTGACGAGATTTGTAATTATAGTGCGATTCCAATGAAAATTGGTATGTGGGGGGTTTTTGGGGTCGGAGATCATAATTTTTTGTCAAAATTCATGAGTTCATGATGTCGGCTCCAAGATGCCAATGTGTTTTGTTATTATGGCCCGATTCCATTCAAAATTGTTATCTGGGTTTTTTTGGGGTCGGAAATTATCCATTTTTGTCAGAATTCAATAACATGGCGGATTTCATGAATGACTAAGAAGAACTGAATACAACTTTTATACAAATGCACTTAGAAGAAAAAAATGATTTCTTTAATTGTTTGACCTAAGTTATTCTGTAGCAGATTCAGAAGCTTGCCGCGAATATAAAATAGGTATTCTTGCGCGGCAAGATTTTCAATCCGCTACTCACAGAATAACCTAGTTCAAACAATTGGGAAATTATTTTTTTCTACGACCGTTCTTTTTTACCCACTTTCCTGCACGCATTTGAGTTTTGAAAGTGCGGGAAAATGAAGATTAATAAATTTTGAGTTATCATATACATTTTATTGATTTCACCTGTAGTTATTACTATTCTTACCCATTTAGGTTTCAATATTCAATATTACCCAGATTTTTTCTCGCTTCTCTATTTTTTATTCATTGGAATGAAATAAAAACTGGGATACTTTTATATAACTATGTTTTTCAATCAATCCACATAACAATTAAAGTAAGCTGTGTCAGGTATGGTACCAAACAATTTGCTATGATAACCAAGGTACATCCTCAAGACATCAAAGTTCTAAGTCCAAGCGTCGTCAAAGTGACATATAGTACCTATTTACGCCTACCTAACCCAGAACGTTACACAGGTCACAGTTTCAGACATTCCTTGGCAACGATTCTAGCATATTCAGGAATAACCAACAAAAAACGTCTTGGAGGCTGGAAGTCAACTGCTGAAGGTTACTTGCAGGACTCCGAAGAATAGGAGAAAACCATCTCAAATAAAATTATTTCATGTAGTAACAACTTGCAACCGATGCCGTCTCCGTCGTCGTCATCTTCATGCACTTTGCAATCTTCTGGTGTTACTCTGAACAGCCAGTTATCACCAACTAACTCCGCTGGACCGGCTATTCTTACTCATTTGCAGGATGCAACAAGTTGTGTTTTAATATAAGTTTTCATAATAATTAGTAGATTTTCATTTAAAATCTTGTATGTTGAAATAAAATATATATATATTTTTAACATGCTTTTTAAATTTGTATGCGATCGTAGAAAAAATAATGTTCCCAACTCATGCGTAAAGTGTCTTTGGGGTTTTGATTGCTTGGCCGAACTCCACTCCGCGTCGTTCGGGTCAACGGCAGTCACGTGCGGGAAAGTATCACTTTCCGCACTTGTTAGGAAAATGGCTATTTCTTTTTCAGTGCATTCGTGTATATGAAGTTCGTCTCATCTTTTCAATCAGTTTTATTCAATTCTTTTCAGTTATTAATGGAATCCGTCATCTAATTTAATTCTGACAGATATTGATGATGTCTTTTTATCATTTTCATTATTATTTTTTCTTTATTGAGGCTATGGATAAAGGGTTCAACTATTAGGGGGGTAGGCACCTGGCTATCCTGTTGTATTTCAAATGGACCTGTTTTTTAGATATGAGGCTGATGAGAATTGCTATTTTGATATTTTGGTGTTACCACTTATTTATTATGCCGAAAACTTATTTATTTGTTTTTATTATTTTGAGATGCTACAACATGAGTGTGCTATCCGTCTGTTTATCCAAATTTTTTTTTTAGAATGTTCACCGCGGAATAAATCAGTTTGTAAAAGAATATTATTGATGAAAGGATACCCAGATCCCTCTGACCGTACAAGCGAAAGTTGAAAGGAGAAAAAAGTATTGTTTCTCCCTTTTTTCTTGAAGTGGAAAGGGTGTGTAACGAAGTAACTATCTTTCCGCTATGTTAAACAACCGAAAGCTTCATGTAATTATTTAAATCAATTTCGTCGGTAATAATAGGTCTAAAAATACCATTTGTGTTCGTGATAAATCCGTGGATTATATCTTACCCGATAAATAGGCTAAACAACCTCCGTAGATCATGTGCGATTGTTACTTGCGCAAGCCCTCGAGTTGAAAAAGGACTTTTCATCGAACCAGCTGTGATATCAACAAACGTCGCCGAGCACATTCAGTCACCCGATAGAAGCCAGAAAAATCAGAAAAAAGTGCGCGCTGCTATCTGACGTCAACTGGCCGACATCACATCACGTGGATTGTTACCAAGGAGCTTCTCACAATCTGGGTAAATATAATCTGTATCTAAATCGCGCGCCTAAACTCGGTGAAGAGGAATCAGCAAAAGACGGGGAAACCGACTGAAGCTTGGTTTAGAATCATTTCAAAGAATCATCAGCTCACTGAGGCTAGCACCAGCAGTCACGCGTCCGACAACTACCATCCGAAGTATGAGCCAACTACCGAAGAAGCCTACTACGGTCCCAAGCCTTGCTGAACAGCTCGCCGAAGCAGTGATAGCGGAGTTTGGTAAAAATACTCTTATCAGGTTGAAGGTATCAGAAATTTGTGAGTACCACAAGTGCAATTTGCGCATGATTGAACCATAACCATAAGAGGCCCATATTCATTCAAATGCTTCGCTAGTAATTTCAGTCATGTTTGAGATCCGCTCAGAATCACCACGTGCGAACATCGATAGATCGTGACCGTGTTGGCAAGTGAAATGAAGTCGATGAGTAATTTTGTTTCCTTTGCAAAAAGGGCAGTTCAGTGATGTGATACACGGCTTGTTCAAGTCACCTACTAGAGTGAAAAGAGATAGAAAGCGCTCCAGCGTACTTCTCAAGAGGATATACAAGGAATATAAAACTAGTAGAGAGCACGGGTGGAGGTTGCATTGGAGGGGTGGACATTTCTCGCGTCTCACCTTCCTGCGCTCCAGCGTGCTTTGTTCAGGGGAATACTAGAGTAGAATAGAGGGAGATAGTGAACACGGGTGGGGGCACAAGGGGTGGATATTTTCGCGTCTCATCTTCCTGCACAACGGAAGAGAAAGAAGGAAGCACGTATGGAGGTCGCACTGAAGGGGTAGACATTTCTCGCGTCTCACCTTCATGCGCTCCAGCGTGGCTTGAGGGGTGAAATGGAAAATTGGGTACGGTCAATGAGGCAGTAGACATCTCTCACGTCTCACCTTCAAAGGATCCAAAGTTGTAATGAGTAGGGGTCAAATATACCTGGGAGATAAAAGAAGTAGGGAGCACGGGTGGAGGTCACATTGAAGGGGTGGTTATTTCTCACGTCTCACCCACTACAGTACAATGGAGGGAGATAGTGAACACGGGTGGAGGTCGCACTGAAGGGGTGAACATTTCTCGCGTCTCATCTTCCTGCGCCCCAATGTGTTTTGGTCGTGAATATACAAAGGTCAGAGAAAGATAGAGAGCACCGATGGAGGTCGCACTGAAGGGGTAGACATTTCTTGCGTCTCACCTTCATGCGCTCCAGCGTGGCTTGAGGAGTGAAAAGGAAAATTGGGTACGGTCACTGAGGGGGTAGATCTCTCGCGTCTCACCTTCAAAAGATCCACAGTAGTAATGAGTAGGGGCCAAATAGATAGAGTGGGAGTATAAAGACCAGGTTTACCTAGGAAGTATAGGTTGAGCCAGCTTTCACGTGGAGCATTACGAATTGCTACTGAAATTTGTTGCTTTGGCCGTCCGTAAAAACTTGCATTCGATACCCGCTTCATACTACGGACAGTCAGGGCCTGATGCCTTGCACCCGTTTTTGACCTTTCATACTACTCCGTAAGATACCCCCTCCCCCGCGCACGGGCTTTTCGGTTGCTACTAAAATGAGTTTACCCCGCTTGCTTTGAAGCACCGTTTTTGCTTTCTCTGTATATAGTGCTTGCCAGTTATTTATTTGTTGTGATAATTTGAAGCTGTCAGCCGCCCTGCCTGTATTTCTTTGATAATATACCTGTTTATCCTGTTCATAGAGGAGTGTTCCATTTACTATATTGAGTAGGATATAGTCATCTAGTGCGCAGTCGGCACACAGGTTCAAAATCTGGTTGAAGGCAATTAAAGCCTGCCTTGCTGGTCCCGTTACATTGTCACTACTATACTGACCCCTGGAGTGTTTTTTCCGCTGAGACTGCCCGGAGCAATAGTGGCTTTTTCCACTATAAACCAAAAGCTGGCGCCCGAGGCAAAACCGAGATTGGTGAAACGCGCCAAAGTTTGATAGTAGGGGAAAAGACCCCTTACAACTGTTTCATTCGAACGATCCATAGAAAAGTTAACTTTTTTTGATGATATAAAAACAAAACGACAGTTTGTATTATTTTTCATTTAGGTGGAATCCTTCTTATGCAATAGGTCCCAAATGCATGTTTTCATATATTCCGCAGCTAACATCATGAGTGGAAAGGTATACATTACATCGCCACCATAATCTACATCTGTGTAGCTGTGTGGAAACGGAAAAAGTGGAGCCACAAAGCAATAAATCATATGGTGTAATCAAATTTGCTTTGACGTGTCTCAGATAGAGAGATTCATTTCGTGAGAGTGGTTCACGAATTTGATCATCAATACACTATACAATCGTTCCCTGTTTCAGATAAACAGAAAATTCCGCAATGCAGAGAAATATCTGAATTTCATCTTCAATTATCGTAGTTGTTACTCATAGAATTCGATAATTATCCGCAATTTGAAAATTTTTCTCACATTCAAATAAAAAAATAGAAAAAAAAAATCTAAAGTTTACTTTACATCTTACTCATCACCCAAATATCTTTGATATTCATGAAATTGATTGAACCAAATTTTTTGAAAGTAATTCTTGATTATTTATCCATCAGTGAATCAATAATGATTGCATAATGGTTCACAAAACTGATAATATTTTTATTTGCTGTTGCCTCCTGTACTCTTTCAGAAACGTTTCACAAAATATGGCATACAGAAAACTTTTTATATTCGAAGGCGGACAGTAGCTATCACTAACAGAGCTGTGAACTTCAAATAAACGAAAGATTTCTCATCCGAACATTATTTAAGTTTTTAGCATAAATAAATGTCTCTCTAACTATCATCCAGTCATGCAGTTAGTGTTCACAGAATGCAATCTAATTTAATAAATCTTGTATTTAAATTCAAACTTGAACCATAGCAATATAGACCGAAAGGTCATCTGGAACACCGTCCAATATGGTAACAGTTTTATATTCAGTCGCGAATGATTCACATCTGATTTTGGGAACACCCCATTCATATTTTACAGAAAAAAATCAAAATAACCATCACCTGATGAAATGAAATAAAGAATGCAATGAAAACCTTTATCCAATCCCGCTTTAAAATGTAAAATTCATTCGAAGTAACTGTATGTAGAAGCCTTCATTTGGGGAAATAACTATAACAGTCAGTGACATAAACCACTTCATTGGGGTTGTAGTGAAAAAACAAATTAAAAATTTTTGAAAAAATGCAGAGTGAAAATTACTCATGTTAGGAGCAGCGTTGACACTTTTCACTTGTACTCCCTTCACAGTTCATGCGAACAATTTTAGATACTATAAGTAGTCACCAACTTACGAATTTTACATGTGTTAATCCAGTGAATTTTAGGATTTACCGACATGAGCTGGAAAATGTGAGGACTTATAAAGGAAAAAGATTTATTCGGTCTTTTACCATTGGAATTCAGCGTGTCTTTGAGATAAATCCCAATATTTACCAAGTGAATGGTGGTAAAAGTTCGAAATAAACGATGATCACAGAACTGTTCGGACTCTTAACATAAGAGTTGGCGAATCTTAGGTTTTACCGGAAAATTTTAGGATTCCGCGGAGTTCGTGCTTTTACAGTAACAGTGTTCTTATTGAGAAACCATGATGGGCGATGAAAAAGTCATCTAAAGTTTTAGTTTGTGATTTTTTTCAAGCGTTATCAAGTAGTAAAGTATTTTTCAAAATACAGAAAAATTAATTGGGTATATTCAATTTTCATCCAATCATCTATTCAAATTTTTAATTTCAGAGAGGTACCGATGAAATTCATTTTCACGTCACACATCTGGAAAAATATTATCCCTCTCTATGAATGAAAGCTAATTCTTTCAAGTGTTTTGTAACTGATATTTATAATTTGACCCTTTTGAATTTACACAGTCCACAGAAACTCAGCTATCCGACAAAATGTTTTTCTAATAGAAAACATAAATCATATATCATTGCAAGTTCATTCATTATTCTTGAGTTCAGTGATCTATGGAGAGGGGAGTTTGAGGAGCAACTATGTTTCACCGACAGTTCCTTTCCGCTCATTTGGAGTGCTTTATATCATAGGCATGTTCCTATCGTGTCTAGTATTAACAATTTACACTATATAGTATGAGAAATAAAATGATTTCAATTTCGATAGCATGTATCCGGAAAATATTTCATCATATTCAATTGTTTCTATATGAAGTCCCTTAGGGGCTATATAATGGCCTTGAACCTGATAATAGTAGTTGTGTTTTCTATTTGATGTCATTGATCTCCCATCCTCATTCAATGTACAATAGAAGTTCTTCAGGTGTTTTCGCAGCTTCTAGGGGACTGTGATCTTTCGCAGAATAAGGACTTCGATAATCCTATCATTCTCATTCGAGTCATCTGGAGAAGCACCGAGAAAACCAAATCCGTCATCAACGTAAACGAAAAATCCGCATGAGAATACAGGTTTTCCAATTTTTTTGCTATATTCTGTTATCGCCACAGGTTCATTATTCTTTCCATATTCAAATTGTTTCTAGTTGGGTGGAATCTTATAGAGTACAGATTCCACTAGTTTTCCCAGATTCAATCTCCGCATACATATTTCCCCAGATCTCGACGTCGTAAGTCGATATTTTCTCTCTTCGTACCATTTAGGATTATCACTTTGTCCTCGGGTGGTCACCTCAATCCTTTTCTGATCATCGATTGTGCAATTCATAATTTCAACCTGATCTTGTGACAAACCCTTGATTTCTCCGTCACTTATGTCAGGTTTTCGACAAGCAGGACCATAATACGGATTGTTAGATGATGTTGCACTGCTTCTACAATGTGTATTGTGTTTTTCTCGTTTTCTCATCAATATTTTCAGGATGACAGGAGGGCTCCTCTCGAATTTATTCTCGTATGCTTTCATCATCCGATGTGGCCCAAACTGATGTTCCATTCCTGCTCCCTGGCTGCGGATATTGAAGGAATTTCTTCTTCCATGAAAAGTTCGTTCACCACTATTGAATTTGGCGACTTGGCGCATGAATACTTTGGCATTATTGGTGATGGAATTAGTCACAAAGCTATCAGCTTTGGAACACAAGTTCACCATTATTATCATTACTCGCAGTTGAGTAGCTGTTGGGGCTTTATGAAAATCAGTCTCCAGGCATTGGCCTACTTCCAAACAGATTGTTCTCTTGCATTTTGTATGGTTGCTATGAACGTTATTACCGACATTCAACATATCATCCTTCAAGTTGGAAGCACATGGTTGGGCGGTTCATAATGTAGGGTAATCAACTTACGGCACGTTTTCTCGATATGGGTTATCCGATTACTATGGAGTGATTTATTCAGCACTGATGACTCCTTTGACAGTTCGTGCAGATGTAACATTTTTGATACATTTAATTTTCCTCATTTTGATTGTTAATTGCTAGAATTTTCGAATGAATATTTGAATCCCCATCTGCAATGAATGCAGTATATTGGAGCTTGTACATTGAATCGCTGTTTGAGGATCCTTCGACAATAATATCAGCCTCCATTGCCGGAGAGGAGCCTGACCAGTTTTCGTAGCATTTGTGAAAAGGTATAAACTCATTTCTTCTCTTTGAAATTGAACAGATGCTACAATACTTATTCCAGACACCTACAGAACAGAAGAAGAAATACTTTTTTTCGTTTGCTTCCCAATAATACATGAGACTACAGATTTTGAAGTATACCGATGTCCATATGAACGATGACTCCAACCACCATCGACGATAACAGTACATTGTCCGATTGAATCCTCCACAATTTTGCCTGACTCTATAGCAAACCTATATTCTTCCGCGCCTGCTTTCTGAACGGAATCAGTGAGACACTAATACTAAACTTCCCCGAATTCTTGCTGGTATCTTGAAAATGTTTTTTAACTCGTTGGTGGTATATTCAGCAGAGCGAAGTTTTCTTCAATAAATGAATATCCTTTCCCATCAGCACCTCATAGCACCTCAAGAAGCCAAACAGTTGACATTAGGCTGTGTTTCATCAGTAGGGTTTGTTGTTATAGATTCAATGACACCACAGGCTCCACATTAGAAAAACAATTTCGAATTTAAACCCAAACGACCTCTTTTTTGAAAGTCAAATATCCAGTTTTTACTTATCCGACATTCGTGACTTTCAAGGCACCTCACTTTGTATGTTTGGATCATACCTTCCCGGATATCTCACCAACTTGATTTCTAGATTCGTTTCTATCTCGGAAAGAATAGTATTTTACAGAGGTCCGGAGTTTTTTCAGTAGGCATCAGCATCGATGAATTCATCTCCGTTTCGAGCACCATCACTGTTTCAACTTGACTTTTTGTTTCACGATCTTCAGTATTCATGGCTGAAAATGAAAATAATGCACTAGATGAGAGTAGAATGAATTATTGAGTTCAGCAGCCATATTTAACTCACCTTTTCAAATTGAAACCCCTACGAGTTTTTTTTAAGAATTCTTGACATTTTGTCGAATAAAAGTAAACTAAAAAGCACTTTAATACGATATTCAAATGACATTGCTTGACGAAAACCACGATACGTGTTTCGCCATACTATAGCTCAAACTAAATTATAATTACTGGGATTTTATATGAATAATAGAACAAAGTAGTCGGTTGGATATCAGGTAACTAAGTGATTATTGTATGAAATAGTATTCAATTTCTAGTGAACAGATTCAAAAGGGGCGAATTATTCAAATTAATCTGGTCCTCAAGTATTGTGAATTCTTGTCCCAGTTAATATCTAAGCTTTCTAAGAGATTGAGTTTTTGACCTTTTTTTTCCACATGCTAGAGTTTGAAGTCATCAGCACAGCAATGCTTTTCAGTTAGGAGATGGTTAGAAAAAGTTGAAATAGATTTGTCGTTAATAAAACTGTTTCTATGCTCAGGTATGCATTGCTTGGAAGTTCTTCCTGTTTGTCCTATGTAAAAACTTGGACAAGTACCACAAGTCAATTGATATACTCCAGATTTTTCAGACTTTTCAATTACATTTTTGTTGTTTTCAATAAATTTAGCCGAAGTTTCATTTGTACTGTGAGCTATATTGATATCTTTGTCTTAAATAATTATAAATTTTCTCTGAAGCTTTGCCGGAATAAGTGATAACCCTGAAATTTGAATTTATATTTGAATCGGTTGGATAAGCTTCCTGAATTGCCTTTTTGTGGAGTTTCGTCGATAGAATGATGTCCACTGAACTTGAGTTATATCCGTTATAAACTGCAATTCGTTCAATTATATTTAATTCTTTATTAAAATTCTCTTCTGACAGAAAAACATCCACTAGTCTGTGGATCATATGCGGCTACTTTGAATTGGTAGGGATGAGTGGAAGTACTATGTATTGTAATATATGTATACGAAGGTTTGTGGAAAATCAAAGAATCATATTTCATAAAAGTGCATCTTATTTTTCCAAAGTCGTTAGAAACATATTGAATTGATTTCAGTATTTCTTTAATTTCTTTTTGGTAAAAAAACCCCAAATTCAAGAACTCTGAAATGTTCTGTAAGTAATTAGCTTGATAATAATTTCTGTTCTCCTTATTTCTAGCAGAAATTTCCATGGATAATTCCCGAAATAAGATTCATAATAAACCGTTGATAAAAAACTTCTTATACTGGTATAGATATGTAGACGACATCCTATGTTGCTTTGTTAGAACTGATTAATTAATGGCATTAATCGCTCAATCATATTTACAGAAGAAATTGAAATGAATGATTCAATAAACTTCTCAGATTTGATAATAACGGAAATAAACATAATAACGATTTTTCAATTTTCCACAAAACTTCGTATACAGATATTACAAAACATAGTACTTCCATTCATCCCTACCAACACAAAGTAGCCGCATATAATAGTGTTATCCACATACCAGTGAATGTTCCTCTGTCAGAAGAGAATTTCAATTAAGAATTGAATACAATTAAACAAATCGCAGTCAATAACGGATATAACTCAAGTTTACTGAACAGCATTATATCGAAGAAACTCTATAAAAAGGTAATTAAGGAAGTTTATCCTATCCAACGGATTCAAATACGGAGTCAAATTTCAGAGTTATTACTTATTTCGGCAAACCTTCGGAGAAAATTTCTAATTATTTGGGACATAAAGATATTAGTATCTCACAGAACAAATTATACTTTGGGAAAATTTATTAAAAATAACAAAGATTGAATTGAAAAGTTTGACGAATCTGGAGTATTTAAACTAACTTGGAGTACCAGTCCAAGTGTTCACATGGGACAAACAGCTAGAACTTTCAAGCAACGCATATCTCAGAATAGAAACATTTTTATTGAGGGCAAATTCAATTCAACTTTCGCTAAGCATCTCCTGACTGAAAAGCATTGCTTTGCTAACGATTTTGAATTTTTGCATGTAGAAAAAAAAGATCAAAAACTCAATCTTCTACTAAGCTAAGAGATTAACAAAGACAAGAATTCATAATACCCAATGATCAGATTAATTTGGATAATTCGCCCCTTTCAAATCTGTTTACAGGAAATTGAATAATCTTTCGTCGAATAATCTCTTAATTGCCTAATATCCAACTACCTGCTTCTATTTTTCATATCAAACCTCAATAATTGTAATTTAGTGGGTTTTGTGAACCAATTTTATGTGAAAATCGTAGTGAAATGTTCTTAAGTTTACTTTAATTATAGATTTTCATCAAGTATCGGCCGCGTCTATTCAAGATTGAATTGAATTGACCACTGTAATTCATTCATGAAAGTACTCCGATCGAATATCTTTGACAATTTCCTTAAGCTACCTTAGATCATAAACATATCCGCATTCACTCATCGACGCATTGTATGAAATAATATTCTTGTTATGACTGACTATCGCTTTTGAAATAGATGTACCGGACTTGACAACAGCGCATCCATGCAGAGGGTGGTTTCATGTGGATTGAGAAAATTTTGTACAGAAAATTATTTCGAGAACCTACTTCCCGGGAAGATTCCAGTAATTATAATATTTACAGGGTGGTCATTTTATATCCAAAACCGTCAGTGCCTACGATATCTAGCGGTTAAAACAAAATTATCGTGGATACACTAAAACCTCAATTCATTAGTTACAGTTGGGGTTCGTTTGTATATACATTTACAACGAAATTACTACAATCACAGTTACTTAAACTAAATCCTGAACCTGACGAAATTTATTTTTTCTTTGAGATGTTTGTTCTACACCGAGTCTCAATTTGGTGAAACTGTTACCTCGCCTAGTATGTTAATTGCAATTCTTTTTCTGTTGGACAAAAATTATTTTGAGGTACCTTCCAGTCCAGTATAACGAGCAGGATTGAATAACCCAATATGTTGAGGAATTAATTCTGGTGAGGATCCATTTGTATTGATATCTAAAGACCGCACTCCAAACTTATTATTATATTTAACTAAAAAAAAAGATCATGCTTTGAAATTTATGGTCGAGTATTTTCGAATACCACCAACTGAATTGTCCCTTCATCCAGAAATGTTGCCATTTATGACCATAAATACTCGTATCATTTTTGTTTTCGTGTTCGGAAAAGAAATTGAATGAAAAATCATTTCAGATACACATCACAGTCAGGTTCGCTTTCCTACAAGCACCGGTAACTCCAATAATCAATGAACTGAATACGTGTTTCAAATACAATTACAGTAAATTATACATTCGAAGGAAACTTTCAATCAGCCTGTCTAATAGAAATTTCAGTGTTCTCTCTTGTTGAAATCAAAGAATTTTTGGCATCATAATTCCCAGTTCTTTGCTTGAACAATGCTACTGCTGTGGTAAAGGTATTCCATACTGCAGATGATTCATAGTTCCTCAATATTTCAAAGTACGCTTACATGACCATTCCACAAACATATCCTACCCTTTTTCTCATCACACCATTTCTGAAATTTCTCATCCACTTCTTCATATCTACTTCCTGATTCACTGGGTATTATTGAATTCATTGCTAAATCAGCTGATTCTTCTATATAAGAAGGCATCTACATCAGAGTCATAAATGTTGGCTCAATTTGGTATCCATAGCAACGCCCAAGTGGAACGATGAAGTTGTATTCTTTTGTACGGCTGCAAACGTTAGTATATTTGAAAAATATGAAAAAAAAATTGTTTGATAACATGAACAGGATGTTTGAAAAATCAGATGTGGTTTTAGCCGGGGAAGTTTTCTGTCAGGTATTACAAAAAGTGATTCCATTATTGTCGTAGGTTCTTCAATTTCCAAAAAAATATTTCCATTCAATTGAGAATGTTCACCTTCTCAGCATGAAATTCTGTACTTCACACTTATGAAAATACTGATTTTATTTGACTCTTCAAGATTTGCAGCGTTTCATGCTTCCTAAAGAGAAAGTACGGAATATTTCTAGTAAATGTTTTCTGATAGCATAGGAAAAATATGGTCGTAGGTTCATTGCCTACTCTTGAAATAAATTGACTAAAAAACGCATAGTTTGGTATTTCATCCATCAATTCCCAATATAAAATGGTTGATTCTGAGAAAGCAATTGATGTATATTGAACCTAAACCAGTAGGAAAAAGATTATTATAGTATATACTGAGAGCTCCTCAGAAGCCACACATTCGACCCGCTTCCTCACTTTCAAACTCTCCAAATAGTAGTATATTAACAACTAGGCAAAATGAGACGTTAACAGATGAGTCGGAATGTTTCTTGTTTGTTTTTTATAAATGCTCACCAAATGCTTACTTTGAAAACTGAAAGGAGTCCGCAAAATTTCAGCGCACTAGTACTCAACGTTGTCATGGAAACACTTCAGTGGACTCAATTCGTTTATTCGAAAAGCTCCCAATTTATTTTTCTAGAGATGTATAATCATACATACACAATAAACTAGAGGTTGACTGAAATTCTGTAGAAACAGTATTTTGGAACACTTAATTCAGGAATAACGAACACTAATAATTCAAGTATTTGACAATGGCATTGTTACTACAGAATCTGTTCCTAGTTTTTGCCCAACCTCCTAATTTATCGTATGTATGACAGGAAATCATAATGCAAGAACTTTTGACTTGCCAGCGATTCTGTATTGTCAACGTCCAAAAATAATAGAGTATAGATAAATAAAAATTGAAAAATGTATGTGTGGGCGTGAATCTGTCTGCCCTTCACAGGCACCTGAAGTGATAGAAACTTGGTGAGATTATATTTTCTAGAACCTCCGTTGTATTTCACAATCACATCAAAATTGAGGGTATTCAACTCAAGGAAGGCAATTTAATTTTCAATTGCTGCATAGATTTCCCACAGAATTTTCATAATAGTATTAAAAATGAAAATGAATAAATATGGAAAAAATCATCTTCCTGAAAAAAAAAAGAATTAACCATAAAATAATTCTAAAATTCTCTCAAAATATTCAATTGAGTTGTTTTTTTATATGACGGACAATATTTTATGATTGGTTTCAATGAAGAAGAGAATTACTTCAAACAGAGAGAAATAAGTGATGCGTTTCTGTTTTTTCATTTGAGAAGTTTATAGCCATCCATGTTTATCATTAATTTTCAGTTGACCAGATATCTCTTCAGAGCTGGAAATCCATTTGGCGTTGACTTGGCATCAATCAATATCCAGAGGGGCAGGGACCATGGTTTGCGAACTTACAACGACTATCGAGAACTGAGTGGGCTGTCCCGTTTCAATTCCTTCAGTGATTTCGATCCGGAGGTATGTACAAAATTGTACTATTGGGAGAAAAATGTATGCCTGTTTACTGAATACAATATTGGAAATGCAATACCATTTGTAGAACGACTTCAGCCTGACATCGATTGGATTTTTGTGTACCGTATGCGTAACAAGTATTTCGCATTCGCATTTCGTGGCAGTTACCTTTGGATTCCAAACTGAAAGTTACTTGGGCATTTCAAAATATGACACCATCGAACTTATTATTTTGTATCAAACCTAATACAAGTTTTAGTTTCTCGATAAAAGAAGCTAATGGATATATTTCCCATTGCCATTGATAATTTTCAGGTAATTAATCAAAAGAACGCCAAGATTAGTAAACATTTTTGCTCTGGATTAGTGCACGAATTTGAAATATCGTCAAGAACTTTACAATATTTCACAATGTCAGTTCTATAAAACGATATGACATCGAGACCCTCAGCTCAGTTTTATATTTCCCTTGAACTCATCATTTTTCAAATCAATATCTGTGTAGTTACATTCTTCTGAGTTACACAAAAAATGTTTGTTAACTATGGCTGCAGGATTATCTTGCCTTTGGAACGGGCGGCCTCGGCGATAATCTCACGGAATTTTCTAGACATGAAAATAAAGCTTATTTTCCAATGGAATGGAACAAAATCAGGCTTCAAAATACTCTTCATCAATATCTTGATTAAGTTCAAAGTTGAGCGAAGTCGGTTATATAGTTTCTAACTACTGTTTCTCTTGGCTGTTGTGAGATTGAAAAAAATTCTCAATATCTCACTTCCATAGCAATATTGGCAAACATTTGATAGAGCTCCATAAGATGCATTACTTCTATTCGAAAGGTTTTTCTCTGAGACGTACACACAAACATAATATCGCTGATAATCAACTTCCAATAATTTTATATTTTGTGTTCTTCCGTTCGTGTCGATCAGATTTATGTCAGGTCGAAACGTCATGGATTTTTCCCGAATTCAAACTTGAACTTCATGAATAATGATTAGTTTTGATTTTTCGGAGTGATATCGAGATTGAGAACCAAGTAAGTCTATATCCTTGTGTGCTTTTGTTCAATATTTGAGTGGACTTTTCTGTGTTCAGAAGTGTTTTTGAACTGATTTTCAATTTGATAATAACCTCATGCAATTCTATAGTTGAATCGAACCGAAAATAAAACATTTTTGATTTTAGTCAGATAACATGGAATAAGGTAGCTTTATGGAGATTCAACTGCTTTTCCAACTTTTGATCGTGGAAGTCGAGGTTAATACAAAAATACAAATGCTGTTTGTGATTTTCAATTGAAATATGTCAGAGCTTGATTTTAGGGATGGCAATTCCAGAATAAATAAATGAATTCAGAAATCTATGTTTCCGACTGGCCGCGCCATTCGTTTATTATTTTATCGTTGGAGAATTGAGAACTATTATGGTATGAGGTCAACATATTCGTTTATTTTCTCCGTTATGCAAAACTTCCATTTTCAAGTCAATAACGGTTCATACATGATATGTTCTTTCACAGATTGGTGGAAAGTTGAAGAATATTTATACTTCCGTAAATGATGTCGATCTATGGATAGGTGGCTTACAAGAGAAGAAAGACGATGAAGGAATAGTTGGTCCAGTTTTCAGGGATATCATTGCAGAACAATTCTCGAGATTGAAAAAAGGCGACAGATATTTTTTTGAAAATGATCCCAGTGTTAACCCAGGATACTTCACACCGGGTGAGTTTATTATTTATTATATTTTATTTGCTTCAGTAGTATTACAAAAGAAGTAACTAATCCAAAATACATATAATCATTCAATTATAAATCGAAATACATTTTGAACTTGACCTTGTGGAAGAATGAGTGCCAATATAATTCCTGTGATATCCAATATCCAAACTATCATACTGGAAATGGTAATATTTGACAATTCGTTGGACGTGTGCTCATTATAATGGAAGATAGTGACTAAAGTTTATCTTTCAGTCGCAGATGATTCCACATCTGATTTTATGAACATCCTGTTTATATTTTCAACAAATCAATAACTGTAGATTTTGCTAAGATTTTCGATATCTGTTTTTTTGTTCATATTTTGATTGGATTTATTAATTTCAATCATTTCAAGAAATAATCTTTTAGAGATTTTTTTTTCTGAATGTAAAACTTGTGCTTCCTCGACTGATATTTTATGGCCTGTTTCGATAGCATGTTGAGCTAATGCACATGATTTCTTGTTGAGTCTTATATCACTTCTGTGAGAGATAATACGATTATTCAAAGTTCTTGAACTTGTACCAATATAGTTCAAATCACAGTTGTTACATGGTATGCTGTAGACAACATTTGATTTCTTCAAATCTGGTGTGGGATCTTTTAACCTCGTATTTAAATTTCCAATAGTCTTGATATTTTTTTGTGAAATTTTTATGTAACTTTCATTCTTCAATGATTTGATTATATTTGATGATAGAATTCCTATATTAGGAATTGAAAAATAAATTATCCTTTCTGATATTTTATGGCCTGTTTCAATAGCATGTTGAGCTGATGCACATGAGTGCTTGTTGAGTCTTATATCACTTCTGTGAGAGATAATACGGTTATTTGAAGTTCTTGAAATCCGACGAAACCAAAAAGGAGGAGGTTTTCTAGTCGACGCGTATATTTTTTCATGTATGATCACGCATAACTTTCAACAGAGCAGTTCGATTCCGATGATTCTTTTTTCCATTGGATAGGGTGTACTTCGAAGTTGGTCCCATTTGAATTTAAACATAAATGGAGGTTATTGATCGTTCCCTCTGAATTTTGGTCCTTAACCGATTTTATCAGGCATAACTTTTTAGTGGGTTATCCGATTTGGATGATTTTTTTTTATTAGATGGGGTATACCTCGTAGTTGATCATATTTTAATTTGGGATTGAATATTTCACCCCTATGGATAGAAAAATAGAGGATGATTGACTTTTCACTTGTGAACATTGGCACACATATGTAGTTGAGATTGACAGATCCTCCTACATCCGTCACTAGGATGTCTAGAAACCCTGGTGCATGCACTCACATCTGAAAATGTGTGGGATCAAACGTGCGAAGATATGGCCTGCTTGATTTCTTAGATTGCAACCAGTTTCGAATGATTGCTGAGTAGATGTCAACACCAAAGAGCAACTCTCCTTAGAAATTTATTCGGACAATGTTCAGTCCACTCCAAAATCGTCAAAAACGTGGATAAAGTAGATTCGGCCATTGTCTACAATCATTCGGCAGACAGCAACAAACAGTTCAGTCTTCTTCCATTCGAATCGAAATTTCGGCTTTTCGCTCTTTGGTGTCGCCGTCGTTACTGACGAATCCGTATTTTCACAAGATTTTATTTTAGGTTATATTCATCTTTGATTACGACGAAAATAGGCATAGAAAATGGCATGAAAAGACAGTGTCGGCCTAGAATTTGATTCTTGTTTGCTTTTGGCGTTTGGCTTGTTCAATTATGGTGTTAGAAAATCGAGAATTCCGTTCTTATTTCGAATTATACATTTATTCAAAATGAAGTGCATGGTTCCATCTTGTGAAACTGAAATGACATTTTATGTAAGTAAAATATAGTATATAATACCATTGTCTCTTCAGACAATGATAGAACAATACAATTTAAATGATATGTTTTCAGGCTCACTCTTCCGAGGCGATGAGAGAAAGGAATCAAAGATCAATCGAGTGAAAAAAATTGTGTCCGCAGTGTGCACTTATTTAGGGGAAATGATATATATTATGGTGAATAATAAAATCAGATTGAGACCAGATGAGAGCCTCCAACTGAGTTTACGGAAACCCTATGTACCGTAAATCCAAACAATTCAGAGTAGTTTCAGGTAAGTTGATAGAGAGAAACATGAAAAGTTTGATAAAGCGAGTAGAGAACATATATGAACATTTTGAGTGGGTTATTTATTCATTTTTGAAAAAAATTATCCATCTTATGAAAATAAATTATCAATAGTTGGCTAGCTCACCTAGTTATTTGTATTAATTACATTTTTTGAAAGCCATGTATTCATTTTAGGAGTTCGGAGATTTTGTTATCCATATAAGCAAACAGCGGGAATAAAAATATTCGGTCAATTGAAAATCAGAATTAGAGGGATATCAGTTTGGTTTAATTTCACTCAGCTGAAGGAAACCTGCTTTCAGAAAAATCTTACGAAAACAAAGAAAATATTGTCACTAGGTATTTTTGTAATGTGACCAATATATTGAGTTTCTTCTTCAGAAGAAGTTGGATATTAATTGAATTGTTATGTTGGAATTTCATTACAAAAAACAGTTAATCTCTTAACCATCCCGAATGTGAACTTGTTTTTCAAAAATATTCCCATTTAATGTTAAATTCTGAAATTCAAAATATCTTGCACTACATTTGATGTTCTTCATTTTGTGACTAGAGACATCAAATAGTTATTTATGCAAAAAGTAAGTGTTTATTGCACTCGACGTGAAGTTGTTGGACAACACGTCGAGTGCAATAAACGCTTTTTGCACGAGTTGCATACAATATTTTTTCTACGTTCATGCAAAAATGAAAAAAAGTTTTATTTAGGTGGCACTGAGTGTGGAAAAATAAAAAGCGTAATTTAATAGCAAATTTTTTAGAAATTAATTAGCACTATCGATTTGCATTGAGGAAGTTAGGAACGAATTTCTATGTAAGGAACAATTTAACTCATCTTTAATAAATTGTTTTTTCTTGTAATTCCGTAATCCATTATGCAATAAATATGATTGAAAATAATATGTAATTTTTTTAAATGTAATACAATATCACAGAAAATTCACTGAAAATAGCGTCGATTTAACCTTTTATGTTTGTCATGATCACAAATCGCTGTAGTGGAATGACAGATGAGTGCAATAAACATGTTATTGCACTAATGCAATGGAGAACCAGTTTTTTCACTGAATATAGTTCAATAAAGTTTTGGTTTTTGCATGAACGTAGAAAAATATATAACAGCCAAACTTCAAAATAATTTAAATGAATGTGAACTCCTCTTCCACAATCCTTCGGGGATTCTGAAACTTGAGAGCTAATATTTAAGGTCAAAGAATAGTTCAATGAGAAAATAAATGATAATTTCTGTGAAAAAAAAGGAGAAGTATTATAACAAACTGGACTGGTGGTCGTGAGTGTAGAGGCGCTGGCTGATGTCCAGATGTTCCGAGTTCGAATCTCGGCACGCCTAATGAAATGAAAATTTATTTCTGTAGTTTCGTTGTGCGGAAGGGGATAGGTGACCAACCGAACATTCTTGGTACCTATATACCAATTCATTCGAACTGTCCATGGTTACTAGGTGAGTGGTGCTTCGGATGACACTTAAAAAGCTTAGGTCCCCGTCTCCTCAACTCACGCAAGTCTCTGACTTCTGAGGGTTGCTTTGCAACTAAATTGGTGTAAAAACAATAATAAACAATTTTTTAATGTAGGAAAAATAAAATTCCAGTTTCATATATTTCATTTGGGATGACCATGTTTTCATTGGATCCATATTTCTAGCTTATAAACACTTTCATCATGACAGGGATATTAGTTATTTGTATTGATTACATTTGTTAAACCCATGTATTCATTTCAGGAGTTCTGAGATTTTGTTATCCACATCAGCAAACAGCAGGAATTAAAATATTTGGTCAGTTGAATATCAGAATGAAAGGAATATCAGTTTGGTTCCATTCCACTCAGCTGAAGGGAACCTGCTTTCAGAAATCTCCCACCAACACAAGGAAAATATTGTCACTAGGTACTTTTGTAACATGACCAATGGATGGAATGTCTTCTTCAGAAGAGGTAAGATATTAATTGAATTATTATATTGGAATTTCATCACAAAAAACAGTAGTTGAAAAAATATTCTTGAACCAAAATGCTCATTTTCAATTGTATAATGAAATTAGTACATCTCCTAACCTTCCCGAATGTAAACTTGTTTTTCAAAAATATTCCCATTTAATGTTACACTCTGAAATTCAGAATATCTTACACTAAATTTGATGTTCTTCATTTTGTTACTAGAGATATCAAATGTTATTCATGCAACAAGTGCGAAAAGTTAGTGTTCATTGCACTCAACGTGAAGTTGGCCGACGAGGCCGTCAGGCCGAGATGGACAACAAGTCGAGTGCAATAAACACTTACTTTTCGCAATTTTCATACAATTTTTTTTTAACGTTCATGCCAAAATAAAAAATGTTCTATTTAGGTGGCACTAAGTGTGGGAGAGTAAGAAGCGTAATTTAATAGCAAAATATTCAATAAATAATTGGCACTATCGATTTGCATTGAGAAAGTTAGGAACTAATACCGATGTTAGGAACAATTTAACTCATTTTTGATAAATTGCATTTTCTAGTAATTCCGTAATCCAGTATGCAATAAATATGATTGAAAATAATATAAATATGCAATTGTTCAAATGTTATACAATATCACAGAAAATGGACTGAAAATAGCGTCGATTTGAACGTTTATGTTTGTCATGATCACAAAACGCAAAAATTTCAGTTACATATATTTTATTTGGGATGACCATGTTTTCATTGGATCCATATTTCTAGCTGATATACACCTTCATCATGACAGGGTGGCCTGATATCATATTATACTCAGTATAATATAATTCACCCCACACAAATAATATTCGAACTCATAATATTCAAAATTGATATGAAATTTCAAAAATTAGTATTCAAATAAGTGATTCATGAATAATTCTTCATTAAATATTGATCGATATTTGTTGAAGGTATGAATGGAGAACAACTTTTCAATCATTTCCATCGATACTATACTTGGTACATTTGTGTTTTATATTTCACTTGACACAGTGTGGAAATTAATCATTCTTGAAATTTTCAGGGGGCAAATTTCCGCATATGTAAAAAATAAAATTCAGCATATCTAGGGAAAATTCAGTATTTCTGTGTCCTGTCCTGTTGGTGGATGAAGAAAACCCAATACGTCCTTGACAACACAGCATCATTTGAGGTATATATTGTCATACACTACTAGGTGATAATTTATAGTTGTAAAGGTTCCCAACATGACTGATTTTCACCACATTTATATTAGCTCGCTTCCGTGTCTGTTCGGTACAAATCTTGCAATCGATTTTTAACTAATTTCCTGATGAGTTTTGAAACTTTAGACAGCTCAGAACTAGGTGACAATGCCATATTGAGTCGTTTCCTTGTTTGTATGCCTGTTTTTTCGTCTGTAGAACGTTCACGGAACAAAAAGTGAGGTTAGGATTACACAATATCTCCATAGCACCAACAGAATGATCGATGAGTCGATGAGCACTGATTTCAACTGCCTTCCAAATAGTCACTCAATGTTACAACTGAAAGGATTACAAATAAATTATTAAATAACCTACTAAACATCTTCAGAATACATGAAATATTATGACACATACATTCCCCTGAAATTGAAAACAAGCAAATTGAAGTGTTCATTTATGTATTTTACCATGTTCATCTGAACTTGCTCTCGTTGTCTGTTTGCCCGTTCGGTACAAATCTTGTAATAATAATAATAGCAATCCATTTTAAACTAACTTCCCGATGGGATACTTGATCTTCAAACATAGCTCAGAGCTGGATGACAATGCAATATCAACTCGCTTACATGTCTGTCTGTTTGTCTGTAATAATAATAATGGTAAAAAGAACAATCGATTTTTAACTAAATGAAATAAACCTGAAATTTGCCACATTTCTGTCATCATCTCATTAGATGTCTTTTCAGTCCGTTTTACAAACGTGGTATATTGAAAAAATATATCTATTTCTGGTTGACGTTGAATAATTATTGGAATTTTTTTTTTTATATTTAGAGGTTGATCGATCTTCACCTCATTTATCCACATATTGCATATGACAAATATCTTTGCATCACATCAAAATAATGATTCACCTAGATATATACTCATTTACAGCTTCTACTTTAAAAATATCTTCTGAACATTTTGTCCCATTGACTATGTAATAAAAAGTATTTATTTAATAAATTCTTGATGGAAAACCACTTTCAGATTGAAATCCATGATTTTTTTCTCAAAATAAGATATTCTAAAGTTTTCACTCTGAATGAGTTTTTGGTGTTGCTTTTTCAACTGACGTCAGTTGAAAAAGCAAAAAAGACTCTGCGAGCAAAAATCCAAATTATAAAACAATTAAAGGAGATTTAGAAGATTTTGAGAACGGGGGCAGATATAGTCCCCGAAACGTCAAGCAAAAACTATATAGAGAAGTATCTTTTGAATTTTTTAAAAATTTTTTGATAGGCAAATTCAGAAAACGGCAAGTTATTGACAAATTGAATCATTTTTCCATAGGAAATATAATTTGGTGAACGCAATAACTTATCGGGGTGAACTAATCAGTTTGCCCTTTCTACACTTGTATAGATTTTCCTGATTATATTTTCATTTTCAGACTGTGGAAGGTTACCCAAAAAACATGTCAAGAAATAAAGATAAAGATATTATGTTATATAAAGATATGCCAATGGATGATTGATTTGCAGGCTATCGGAGAGGTATTTCAAAAAAAATCTAAATGTTGGTTGAAACGCTGGTTACGAGTTAACTTTGTAATTTAATTAACGAAGAAATATTTGCGACAGTTGAGAGAAACACTTACCAGACGAATTTTCTTCCTTTTATCTTCTCCAGTTCGTTCCAGTTGATCTCAGTTGGAAACGTGGAAATACACACACGATGAGAAGTTTGCTATTATTTTCAGTTGAAAAATACCGATTCGCTCTATCTCGCCGTTCTGTCCTTTCGCGGCATGTAGGTGTCTCAACTGTTGATTTTCGCGGGAAATTTTGAAACGAGGCTAGAAGCCTTTGATTGCTCCCCTCAGTATTTATTATATCAACTAAGTTGTAGGTATAATTTGAAGTTGAAGATAAATGAAATTAATGTAAAATAAAGGTTAGAAATATTTAGTAATATGATAATATGAATTATGAACTAACTTATACTAACTAATACTGAAGAGTGAACACTAAATCCACCTTCAAAAATGTTTAACCAAGTTTATTTTTGGTATATATGCTACTGAGAGGCTATATAACGATATACCAAGAGATGAACCTGGCTAAACATTTTTGAGGGTGGGATATGATTTATTTCGATACTCAAGTATAAACTACCCCTTCGACGACCTGCAAATCAATCATCTCTTGGTATATCATTATATAGCCTTTCAGTAACACATACCAAAACTGAACTTGGCTAAACATTTTTGATGGTGGGTCTACATTTTTTTTTCGAAAAACGAGTTCAAACTACCGCTTTGGCGGTCTGCAAATCAGTCATCTCTTCGCATATTATTATATAGCCTTCCAGTAATACATATATCAAAAATGAACTCAGCTAAACATTTTTGAACGTGGCTTTTGATTTTTTTGGAATATCGACAAGTATAAATTATCTCTTTGCCGGCCTGCAAATCAATCATCTCTTGGCAAATCATTATATATAGCCTTTCAGTAGTATATATTCCCAATATCCACTTGGCTAAACATATTTGAGGGTGCATTTTGAATTTTTATCTGAAAACATATCAAATATATCTTGGTATATCATTCTTAGTTTTCCATTTGTTGTGTTCGACCATTTTCTGTTGAATTGATTCCCATGGCAATTCAGTCTTCAGCAAAAAGTTGTGATTATTATTGAAATACCAAATACATTTTTACAGGTTTTCTGAAAAATATCTATGATATATGATAATAAGATATGATATTAAAATGCATTGGAAATTAAATGGAAGCCCCTTCTGTTGAATTGCAAGAGGTTCGGGCTCTCTACAGATTCTACCAACATTTTTAATATGATCTCGGGTAAAATAAACTCAAAATAAATTTAAATAACCTTATGCATTACCCTTTCATCATTTCTATTGAATTCTGATACAAATCACATTGAAATATTTATTTCAGTTGTATTATATATGTAATAGATCAGGATTATTCATGTTTCTTGGGTTCAATAAAAATTTATTATTATTTTACATCTCATTATATTGATTTTTCCCAAAAATATATGTCCAAAGGTTGGGTTTTTTTTTTCAGACGTAGCTCATTTCTCGAATAAAAAGCTTTGCCGCATCTCTGTCTCGCTCTAGCATAGCCTGCAAAGCTTCCGAGCAAAATCATTCATTTTGACTGAATAACAACACATCAACATTTTGAAAAGGTCTTTTTGAAATTCTTCACATGACATGAAGTATTGCCTTGAGTTTCTGAAGCTGGTTCTGGAATCCAATGGTTGTCTTGGAGTGGCTCCGAACTGGAAATATTGATAATAAAACACTATTTAAATAGGTTCAATAGAATATATCTAGTGTGTATTGTTTGGGAATAAAGAGAAAAAATGGTTTGAAAAATCATCAATGAATATTCCTGGTGAAAAATATGTTGTCTATACCTATATTTAATATAATGTATCATTATCATTTTTAATTTGGAAATTAAGTTGAATGCCCTAAAATCAATTGATTACACAGGCGGTGCCATGAAAATAATTTTTCGAGATGAATGAAGAAAACAAACATTCTCTAAACTCTTGTGTCCAGAGAAAACCAATTGTTTATTCATTTTTTTCATCAAGACTATTCGCTCCCCTCTTTCATATATTTTTTTCACTTTAATCCTTGTATCATGTTGCTCGCTAGATTTTCCAAATCACGAACGATCCCTCAAATTCAACTCTCTCAAATTACTATGGAATATCATTTAAAATTTCTGAGAAAGTGCTATGAATGCTAATTTATTATTTTCCACTTGGAAATCATGGTGATACGCAGTCGTGGATAGTTATGAGATACATTTTTCTATCTACAATCCATGAATCTTGTTTATTCAGTACCTCGCTTGAAAGCGTATTGTGAGATTTTGTTAATTAATTGAGGAATTTATAAGCATTATAACATGAAATGATGATCTATTCAGCAATTACAAATGATAATATTTTTTGGTTTAATACATTGAACTGTGAGAATTTTTCTTTTGAACTCCAATTAGTGCATATATTTCCCAACAACGAATAACTCAACTATTCCTTTTTGGGGCTAATATTTCATACATTCATTTTGAAGGATCAATCGGGTTCAAGTAATGTTTGTATTCATAACCTCCATAAGTTGGAAGACACATCGTATTGGTGTCCAGAATCCTATGACTTTGAGCGTTAAATTTGAGTTAAAAAAAATACCTTTATTGACATAGGAAAGGTCGTCGTATCTCCTGAAGTAATTGGAAGCACAAAATTTGTGCTCAGTGAGAGATTGTAAGTAGGTAACCCAAAATATTGGAAATCGTTGGAGACTATAAATTTACCCAAAAATCAAACTATATATATATTTATATATATATATATATATATATATATATATATATATATATATATATTGTTATGTTATGAAAAACCTGTTATATATTTTAAAAGAAAAAAAGGAAACAATTTCGTAAAAAAAAACATAAAAAGAATATGGTTTATTAAGCCTCTGTATAATATTAATAGATGAAAATATTCAAATACTATAATACAATCAATTTTATACACTGTCATAATGATTACAACCCAAAATTATTCAAAAGACAACAAGAAAGGTATAGATTCACAAAATCATCCTGAATAAAATGTGATAAACAGAATTATAAGCTTGAAACATACAGTATATGAAATTGTAAGTAACTAAAAATAGCCAATGGGCGAACAACAAACTTCTTGATGACGATAGCCAATCAGGGAACAGTATGGTAAAATGTAAGATTTGAAATTGTGAGAAAATAAGAATGGAAAAGTGTCAGAGACAATTATGATCGAATATTGTAAATAGTCTGTAAGAAAGGAAAAATAGTTTTATTTATAAGTTTTGACAAATAACTTCAAACAGTGAAAATGTGAGAACATAGTGCGCGAATTCAAAAATTCAAATCAAAAGGAATGAGGAAAAATGGTATCCAAGTGACGGAAAAAACAAAGCCACAGGAGATCGAAAATAATTTGAAAAAGAATGCCACATTTTGTTAGGAGGATAAGAAAAATTCAATTATTTCAATAATTATAAGCAGCAAACTACATTACCTTGTATGTACTCCATATACAAGTATTCCAAAGCAGATTTCTGGATGTGTATGGTTCCTTCTTTGGTATTGGAGTCCCTGAGAGCATTGGATTGAAAGGGGATCCAAATTCTGGTTGTGTATTGAACAGCGACAGTTCCACCGTCAGGTATAAACTTTCCTAGTGCACATCACGAACTGAACAATTTCACTAATAACTCATATTCCATCAGAAGAACTTTATTTCATTTGATATTAAACTATTAAAGAAATTTTCACTTTCAAGGTAAAAGTGAGGTTGTGTCTATTTATCCATGACCTGTTTCTCATGATTGTCCATGAAAATTTGTAGAATGACCATAGAATAAGTTATCTATCGTAGGCCAGATTAATTTAAGTTTTCCTGAATGAAGGAAATAATTGCTTTTTGATACTTTGTTGTTTTGTTTTCCACAATTATCAGCAATCGTATTTATAAACATCGAAAAGATTGAAATTTGACAAGCAGTGGCTCAGTGGCTCAATTGCCTGAACCGGCTATCTGAGACAAGAGGCGTACCAACTGAGTTTAGTCGTGGTAAGAAAAATGGCAGCAACGTGACGAGGGAACAGTGATGTCAGCTAGCAATCATTATTACATTGCAAAATATATTATACAGAGCGAAAATAACTATCTATCAATATTTCATAACAAAAAGCTAATATCATAACAACTATTGTGTTTACAATTATAATTACCGAAACCGAAACCGAAACTTTTAGGGCCAGGCTTCGATTTGAACTCCAGAACAGTACTTCGAAAATGGAATATATGCGTCAACACATTCTAAGCTCTCTCGTTAATTCATTTGAAGTGCAAACAAACTCCTTAGAATTAGTTATGGAAAATTATCGGAGAAAAAGTCCCACTTATTGATTTCATAAACTTTTGAAATGCGTTATATTAGCAATTTCACTCACCTGCATTGGTGCGGCAAAAATAGACAGCCTGTGACTGATCACACAACTTTCAAACACGATTCATTTCAATGAAGTCAAAACATTGTAATTATAACTGAGTTTTGCAGAAATAACAATTCACAAATCATAACCTCAATCGGATTGAGAAGCATTTCAATTTGCCAATTGGTTGGAAGTTTCATAAGTGACATGTCCGTATTCCGCATCCGTGTGCAGGTTGCTAAGGTTATGAAAATGCTGTTCGATTTGTTTTTCTAATTACAATT